>JAVXUP010002481.1:0-128515 GCA_033070095.1 Escallonia herrerae | reverse complement strand
TGATACACGGGGAGGTGGATGCACGGGTGACCCGGCTGAGCGGGGAGGAGCGGTTGTTGCAGACGCAGCTACTGGACATTTTGGCGGAGACGAAGAGGCACCGGAAGGGGACGTACGGTGGGTGGCTGCGCCAGTTCTACGGCACGCCGCAGGCGAGGACAGGCCAGAAGTTGGGCAATGCTGCCCAGTTTGTGATGGGTCCGTATCATGGCAGCGATCGGTACGAGTTGGTGGCGTTTTTGGCGATGTTCTTATCGAGGTAAATTTTGTACTGTCGTGTGATTATTTGTGAATATATCGTATGTCCTGCTTGCCCTGTAAAACGTCAAACTGACATATGTTGCCGGTCGTTGTTTGCAGGTTTGTGTTTGAGGGGACACCTGAGGATGGCATTTCCCCGAGGGTGTTTCCCTTGGCCATTAGGATGGCGCAGGGAAGGCGGGTCGGCTTGGCTCCGGTGTACTTGGGCACGTTATACTCGCGGCTAGATCAGTTCGTGAATGACGTGAAGCGGTCGTATGGTCGGTATCAGGTGGCGACGTACGTGGACTGGATGTTTTTGCAGAGGTACCTGTACGAGTGCTTTCCAGGGTACCGTCCTGACGGATACCCACTCGCACACCCGTCACCGACGATGGGGACAGTGACCCGTCCAGGCAGGTCGCGGCAGGTGGCGTTGTGGTGTAGCGGGTCTCGGGCTTTTGCTTGGGCAGGCATCAGGAGGCCGGGGTGCCCGTTGGCACAGATTCTAGACAAACGGGGGGAATGTGAGCGACGGCCCTATATGGAGATGCATGCGTCATATGGTACGCCGCCATGGCTGCACGTGCAGGAGGTGACGACAGATCTGAGCCGGAGAGGCGAGCTAGCGCCAGGACAGCTGGCGCTATTGGTCGCGTATTTTCCCGGCTGGCTCCCGGTATTGACAGATGATGGCGGGAAGCCCGCCGAGTGCTGCTATTATGTGGCGAGGTATTGCCCGGACCGTCTGTCGTTGGCGTTCGGGTACGATCTAGAGCCCCCATGCGGTTATGACAGCCCTTGGAGTGTGGCGACGGCTTTTGGGTATACACTATATGACAGAGCCCGCGAGTGGCCGGCACCGACGACAGAGTGGAGGCAGCCAGGGACAGAGGTGGCAGGGGCGGTGACCGCGGATTATGCGCATTGGTGGGAGCGACTGCGAGGGAGCTGGGCCGGATGGCTGGCACAGCCGTCAGGCACACGTCGACAGGTAGATGTGTTCGCATGTGACCGAGCCCTGAGTTTGATATCGGCCACAGTCGCGAGGCAGTGCGGGATGCTGTCACTGGTGACCGGGAGTTCTGTTCCGAGCTCGGAGAGGGAGGCGGAGGAGGATGCCGTAGAGTTGGGGGACGCTGCTCCCGGGGAGGACCGTGGGGAGGAGCCTATTGCCGAGGTGCCGAGGGTGCCGGGGGCCGGCAAGGGGCCCTTGTCGGCATTGCGAGTGGGGATGATGGAGACAGCTCGTCAGGCTAGTGCTGGTACCTCAGCCCCACACCTATCAGGGGCGAAGAGGCCGCGCGACGTATTAGAGGAGCTAGACTCTGAGGTTTGCTTCTGTCCTTTCTTTTTGTCGTATAAATATGGTTTGCATATTGCTCATAATCTGTGAACTGACAGCGGTTTTGCCAGGGGGACGAGGAAGAGGCGGTCGCGGGGGGAGCGAGGCCGAGACTGAGATCGCAGGCGAGGAGGCTATGGCAGCCGAGGCCGGCAGATTAGTTGACAGTGACGAGACCGAGGCCGTTGAGCTATTGACGGCCAGTGTGCCGAGGAGGGTGAGCCCATTGCCTGCTACTGAGGAAACGGTGGGGGCACTATACGGCGGAGAGGGGAGCGATACGGTGATGTTCGACATTGACGAGGACTGGTGGACAGGCATGGAGACGCCGGTTGTGGGAGGTGATGGTGGCGAAATGGCGGAGCCTGAGTCTGTTGTTGCTGCCTCGATTCGTGAGCGAGAGACACCGGTTCAGGCCGTGGTGGTGCGACGGCATGACACATTGCCGGAGTCCGTGGTTGAGGTCGGAGCTACTCTTCTGGCGATGCACTCAGCCACGATTGGGGCGCAGAGGGCGGGTGGGATGTCGGAGATTTCTGCAGCGGGCGGCAGTGGCGCGACAGTCGGAGATATGAGTAGAGGATCCTCGAGCGGTCAGGTGGATGTGGCAGCTTGGGGGGGCCTCCAGCTACCGGCGGAGACTGTGCGCCGGTTAGAACTGGTGAAGGCAGCGTTCCCGCAGACATTCGAGAGCGTGGTGGTAGAGAACCCAGTACTACGGATGTGGGTGTCTGCAGGGTTTATGGAGTGGTTGCTGCCGTTCGCCAGTGTGCCGTCGTCGGGTTGGACTGCAGAGTTCGTTGCTCGGTCGCTTTCAGAGTTCGCTCCGTTCACATCGCTAGGTATGCAGCTGGACTGGCTAGCAGATTTCTTTAGATCGAGGAGCGTCAGCCACGATATGGATGAGAGGCGTGCAGTCGTGGTTATGCGGGAGATGTTGCTGGAGCGGCGCCGCACAGGATTAGAGGCAGAGCGGTCAGAGATCACGGCAGAGTTGGCCGGGATTGACATGCAGGTGGCAGAGATAGAGAGACAGCTCGTCGATTTGCAGAGGCAGTTGTCCGATCTACAGAGGCGGCGAGGTGAGGTGGACGGGCGAGAGTCAGAGCGGTTAGGGCGACAGGCCGAGCTTGATGCTGGATGGTCAGAGGTACAAGCGGAGCGGGAGGTACTTCAGGCATTCAGCTCCCACCCAGTTGCATCGCTGTTGTCTAGACTTTCCTAGCTTGTATGTTACTTTGCCGTAGTTGTAGTGCTTAACGACGGCTAGTAAACGTTTGATGTATATGTACATATTTTTGATGGTCTCGGCTTATTGTATGTTATGTTCGGTTGCTCTCTTCTTCTCTCTTTTTTTTTTTGAATGTCTTGCTTGTTTTGGTTACTTGTGAATGCTCTCCCATTCCCGCTCGTAGAAAGTGACTTAGGAAGCATAGGTTGAGAATGAGTGCCAGCTGGGCAGAAGTTGAGGTAACAGCATGACTTTGTATTGATAGGACGCGGTACAAAACACCATTACATGACTAGTGTAGAACGCTACACAGATCAACAAAAAAATACAAGTCTGCAAGCAATGTCGCATGTACAAAAATGCTACGAGGGCGCGTTCTATGACGCGACTACACATAATACTTCTTCAGGTAGCGGCCGTTGATGGGGGCCGAGACCTGACCGTCGTCGTGGTTGAGCAGGAGGTACGAGCCATTAGTGCGGGCTTCGTGCACCGTGAAAGGGCCCTCCCAGTTTGGCGTGAATTTAGGAGCTGACATGTTGGCCCGCACATGCTTGGCGGCTTGAAGAACAAGGTCGCCCTCGATAAACGAACGTGGCTTGACGGTCTTCCCATAAGCTTTCGTAAGCTGCTCATGATACTTCTTCATGCGGCGCAGGGCCGTGGCTCGTCGTTCGTCGAGGCCGTCAAGTGCCGCGAGCCGGGCTTCTTCATCTCCGAGACTGCTGCTTAGGGAAAGTCGAGCCGATGGTTCTGCGATCTCGGCAGGTACCACACACTCGTCCCCGTAGACGAGAGAGAAGGCGTGGCCTTTGTCGCTGTGTGCATGGATGTTCTGTAGGCCCAGAGTGCCAGATTCAGTTGTTCGGACCACGACCGGTCGGCGTCATGCACCATTCGCGATAATACTCGTAGCAAAGTCTTGTTGGACGCTTCAGCTTGACCATTACCTTGCGGGTAATAGGGAGTTGATGTGGCATGGCTGATGTTGTACCTTTCCATGAGAGTTCGAACCTCTCGGTTAATGAATGGGGTGCCATTGTCAGATATAATACATCGAGGGATGCCGAAACGACAGATGACGTCGCGTAAGAAGTTGGAAACGGCACCTCCCGTGGCTCTCCGCAGAGGTACGGCTTCAACCCACTTCGTAAAGCGTTCAGTAGCAACCATGATCCATGAATGGCTTCTGGACGGCGGGTGGATGGGGCCGATGAGGTCGAGGGCCCAAGAATGAAATGGCCAAGGTGCTGAGATCATGTGCAAGTCGGATGCTGGCGAGTGTATCCTGTCGGCGTGCCGCTGGCAGGGTTGGCAGCGTCGGACATGCGAGATGGAGTCGGATTCCATAGTCGGCCAATAATACCCCAATCTTAGTAATTCTGCATACAGCTTCTGGGAGCCTTGATGTTCACCACAATCACCATTGTGTACTTCGTTAATGACTTTGACCACTTGGGCACCTTGCAAGCATCGCAGGGTGCGTCCCGAAAATCCCTTGCGAAATAACTCGCCTTCCGTCACAAAATACCTGACTGCCTTGCGCTTGATGGATCGTGCTGAGCCGCGGTCAGGTGGTAGAATCCCGTGGGATAGATACTGGATGAAAGGCTGGCGCCAGTCACCCTCGATGTCAATGACAAGAGCTTCGGCACCGTCGGGTGCATACAGGCACTCGGGACAATCCTTTTGTATATCCGAGGCGTCCTTGGCCATGGATGGCCAATATAATCCCATACGCTGGAGGCGACGATACAGAGGGGGACCGTCGAAGCCACAACACTTCTGGTGGCCGAGCTGTAATTTGTGTTTTGCCTCTTCCGGTGCCAAACACCTTGCTAGAGTGCCTCCGGGACACCGCCTGTATAAGACATCTCCCATCATTGAAAAGTCTGTAAGGGTGGAGGCATGAGCAAGAGATGGCGCTTTAAGTTTGTCGATGATAGGTTGCCTCCAATCGTCCGCAGTAACGTCCCTCGGGACTAGGTTCAGTGCTGTGCATGGTTCCATTCTCTTGACGATGGTTAGCATCCGTTGTTCACCATCGACCTCTATCTTTGACGCGATCGTGGCCAAGCAGTCCGCATGTCTGTTGTGGCACCTATTGTGATGTTCATACTGGACATGACCGAGTCTTCCTTCCAAGTGTTGCACCAAGGCACGATAAGGTGCCAAGGCTGGTTCTTTGACCGCGAACTCCCCGTCCGCCTGCTTCATGACCAGATTTGAATCTCCTTTCACACACAGCGCCTTAGCCCCCATACTGACGGCGATCATGAGGCCAATGACAAGTGCCTCGTATTCAGCTTCGTTGTTAGACACCGGGAATGCAAGTTTGAAGGATAATGAAGTGGTAACACCGTCTGGTGCCCGCAAGACTATGCCGGCACCCCCTTGCCGGAGGGGCGTGCCATTGGGGCCTTTGCTAGTGGCAGAGCCGTCGAATTCAAGCGTCCACAGTCCATCGATGTCGGTGATCAGGGCTGTCTCCTCCCCCGGCAGTTGATCCGATATCGGTTCACATTGTTGGCGTGGGAAGAAGGCCAGGAGGTCTGCGAGTGCTTGGCTCCGCAGAGCTGTAGGATTCTTGATAGATAAACCGAATTCGGCCAACAGCAGCAACCACCGTGTGAGTCGGCCAGACAGGGCGGGACGTGTAAGCATGTAACGGAGCGGGTCAGCCTTGGTGACGAGTGTGATCTGATGCGCTAGAAAGTAATGTCTGAACTTTTGTGAGGCGTACACCAAGGCTAGACAGTGTTTCTCGAGCTCGGAGTAGTTGGCTTCGGGCCCTCTGATCACTCTACTGAGGTAATAAACAGGACGCTCGACACCTTCGACTTCTTGGGCAAGCAAAGCCCCGATGGATCTGGGTGTGGAAGTCAGGTAGAGTAGGAGTGGGATGCCTCGTTGTGGTACGACCATGGTTTGCGGTGACATGAGGACCGCCTTAATCTGTTCAAATGCTTGCCGTTGGGGCGCGCCCCAATTCCACGGTGCGCTTTTACGCGTCAAGTGTTGAAATGGCGTAATGAGCTCGGCCAGTGCGGGTATGAAGCGTCGGAGGTAAGAGACCTTGCCGAGGAAGCTCTTGAGTTGCTTTGTGTTCTTGGGGGGGGGCATTTCTTGGATGGAGGCTGCTTTCGAGGGGTCAACGTCGATGCCCTGTCGACTGACCAAGAACCCGAGGAACTTGCCGGAGGAGACTCCGAAGGCACATTTCAATGGATTCATCCGCATGTTATACTGGCGGCAACGATCAAAGACCGCTTGAAGGTCGGTGAGGTGATCACTTTCCTTTCTGGATTTGATAATAAGATCGTCGACATAGTCTTCCACAGTATGGTGTATCATGTCATGGAATATTGCTGTCATAGCCCTTTGATACGTAGCTCCCGCATTCTTGAGGCCGAAAGGCATAACTTTCCAACAAAAATTACCCATAGGAGTGCGGAAGGCTGTCTTGGCGCTGTCGTCGGGGTTCATGCGAATCTGATTATAACCTGCGAACCCATCCATGAAAGATAAAGTTTCATATCCGGCGGCGGCCTCCGTGAGCATGTCGATATTGGGTAGTGGAAACTCGTCCTTGGGGCACGCCCTATTCAAGTCCCGAAAGTCGATACAGACGCGGACTTGGCCATTCTTCTTTTGTACAGGGACGACATTAGCCAGCCAAATAGGGTGAGTGATAGGTTCGATGAAGCCTGCGCGCAGGAGGCGTTCAATCTCTTGCTTGATTTTCAATTCGAGCTCGGGGCGGAATGTCCGCGGGTGCTGTCGGCTAGGGATAGATCCGGTAGCAATGTTGAGATGGTGTGTGACTAAGGCAGGATCCAGTCCGGGCATCTCATTGTAGCTCCATGCTAAGACATCACGATACTCGTGTAGGAGGGAAACCAATTCCTCTCTTCGGCCGGGGGCGAGTTTTGTGCCAATGTAGGTGTGCCGCGGTTCTTCGCCCGGGTCGGCCAGGTTGATTTCTTCAATATCTTCAGCCTGAGGTCGAGGGCCATCCTCATAGCAAGGTGGTGCCGCGCCGGGGGTGAGGTCAGGATCTGGCTGGCAATGCTCGGCCGTGCGGCACCATTCAGTCTCTCCAAGGGGGTCGGGGTCGAGGGGGTCTGAGGAGGGACCGCCTGGAGCCCCTGCATACCGTCATAATTGATAGATGATCTTGCCGTCCTTGACGATACGTCGAAAGGCCGGCTCAGCCTTTTGCTTCTTGGACTTGGGGGAAGAAGGGGGGGAATTGGTCGTGGCAGCAGGCGGAAGCGGTGGGGTTGACCCATTATTCTTGTTACTTCTCCCGGTTTTGTCCTTGGGAAGCTTGTCCCCGCACAGCTCATCCCAGGTCGGCAGCCTGGTAGAATGTACATGAGTAGCATTCTCCCCATCCTCGGCGAAATTAGTGAAGGAGGCCTCGGCGAAATAAGACTCGGCGCATTCAAAGGGGGCTTTGGTTGCAGGGATTGTCATTGCTACCTCATGTCCCGTAGAACCGGCGACCAGCTTCACACATTGATGGTATGTTGAGGGAACGGCCTTGTTGTCGTGGATCCATGGTCTCCCGAGCAGGAGGTGAAAGGCAGACTCGCTGTCTATTACGTGAAAAGTAGTGTCGCGACGGACAGTTCCGACCATGAGGTCGACTGTGATATGGCCGAGGGTCGACTGAGGACCCTGTCCAAAGCCGGTAATATTGACGGGGTCACGGATGATTTTCCTTGGGGGAATGCCGGCCTGTTGCAGGGTGATGAGGGGTATGATGTTGATCGAGGCGCCGCAATCAACCAAGGCACGACGGAAGCCCGTGCCATTAACAGTACACTCTAAAAACAGCGGCCGATTGTGATGCTCGATCGGCGGCGAGTCTTCATCCGAGAAGACTAAGGCCGTAGAGGGGATGTGACGTAATTCAGCCTGGGCGGCGAAGCATTCGGAACCGAGGCCGGTGGTGACCTCGAGCAGGCAATTGGAAAGGTAAGTCCGGGCGGCGGGTGAAAACCCCATTTCATCAAAAAAACTTTTGATCTTCGTCATCTGTCGAAGGGGAGGCATCGACTGCTTAGCTGGAGGAGGCACGAGGGTCAGTGTGGGCTCTGCCGGGGCTTCGTGGATTACAGGCTCGACATGGTCGGTGACAGCCATAAGGGCCTGGTGCTCCCTACTGTTGCGATGCGGTGGGTAGGGATCTTTGCGCACATCGTTATTTTTCCGTAGCTGCAGGTCGCCCGACGCTACCTTCCTTGCAAAGATGGTTCGCAGTGCATTGCAATCTTTGAGCGGATGGCCAAGGGCTCGATGGAAAGGACAGTAGGTGGGCCTGGCCTTTTCTTCGTCTGTGATATTGGTCCGCATTGGTGGCAGTTGGAAATTTTTGTCATGCGCCACCCATTCGGCCAAGAGTTCCTTCACTGTATTCAGGTCACAGGGATAGTCAGGTGCGGGTCTTTGTTGCCTTCGCTTGTCGGAGCCTTGGTTCACATCTGGAAGCCGACGCTTGAAGCCTGCATAGTTGTTGTTGTCGTTGCTACGTTGAGTGATAGGTGCATCTGCTGAGGCCAACAGCGTACTTTGCGGTCGAGGCTTCCATGACTTGACAGGACCAACTGTCTCGTAAGTTCGTCGGGCTGCCTCCTTGAGGTGTCCCCATGACCTTAACTGTAGGTTCTCGATATGCACTCGGTAGACGTCAATCATATTTTTGATGCATATGGGAACCAACGTTTCGTCTTTGCTGAAATCTGTGCACTCAAGGCACTTAAGATGAAAACGATGCACATACTTATTCAAGTCTTCCCCCTGGTTCTGGCGAATGCCAGCAATATCAACGATAGTCACGCGCTCGGTCTCGTAATGAAATTTGTCTAAGAACAGCTGGACCATGTCGCCCCAGGTGTGGACGGTCCCTGCGGGGATCTGGTGATACCAAGTGTAAGCCAAGCCCGTAAGGGACTTGTGGAATTCTCTCAACTTCAAGCTGCTTCCTGTACCATACTGCTCCAAGGAGCCTGCAAACCTTGTTAGATGCTCACGGGCGTTTCCCTCACGTCCGTTGAAGAGCACAAAGTTTGGTTGCTTGTACTTGATGGGGTAGGGTGCGATGGCGATATCATTAGCGTATGGGGCGTGTCCGGTTAGACGGGTTGAGGAGTCCGGCTCGGGATTCCTCGACAGGCGACGGACAAGGGCCTCCAAATCTGACTGAGTGACATAGTTGGAGGATGGTGCCTCATTGCCGGTCAAGGGGTGATGACCGCCTGGTGCGTCGCGAGCCCCCGAGCCCCCAGATGGCACGGCTTGATGAACGGGGACATGGGAGGGTTGGTATGGTGCAGGTGCTGGCAGGGGCAGCTGTGCGAGGGCAAGTGTGGGTTGGCGAGACATGCCCATCACTTGGCCGGGGGTTTGGTGTTGCTCAACTGGATAGGGATTAGGTTCCATCTCAATGGAGTCATGCGTTTCGGAGGAGCTTCTTGCCGGCGTCAGATGAGATGGTGTGACAGCGGGGGGAATCTGCTGCAAGACTGGCCCGAGATCCGTGTGTAGCTTGCGGGGCGGCACTGCAGAAGGAGATATGTCGGCTACCGGCAGCGACGGTGTTGCGAGCCCTACCGCCAAGGGTCTAGATGTCCAAGGCGGCGGTAGTCGCGACACTGGGGCCGGGGCGATGTCAAAAGCTGGCCCCGGTCCTGAAGGCTGGATTGACGGAGCGGCCTGCTGTGAGGACAGGGCTTGTATGGATTTTTGCATGTCCATAACGGCGGCTAGTAGAGCGGTCTGTGAATCTTGCAGCGTGGTGATGGTCGGAGTGAGTTGCTGGATGGCTGCATTTACGAGCACTTGTACGTCGGGGGTAGTGGTCGGCAGCTGGTCTCGGAGCCGCGCGGCGCTAGTCTCCTCCTGGTCACCGAGGTGGTGTTCTTGCAGGGCGGGGTTGGGTCCTTGGCTGGTCGCCCTAGTAGCTCTCCGTTGCACAGGCATAATGCCTAAGTCCGGAAGGTATGCAAACCGCAATACGATGCTCACCTCCCCAGCGGAGTCGCCAAAATGATGGTGCCGGAAATGGTTCGATGATACGTGGAGGTGCCACAAAGGATGCGGTCTGAGTTGGCTTCCAGGTAGGCAACGTGGGAGACAGCAAGGACGGCGCAAGGGCCGAGGACAAGGCTCCCCAGACAGGTCGTGAGGGGTGGCAGTGCTGCGCAGGCAAGGTGACGATGAACAGGACCGACAGTCTGCAGTCCGTAATAAGGGTATGGCGTCCAGGGTCCGTAGACGGGAGTTCAAGTATATTTCTCTCACTAGAATTCCAGAGAGAATGTTTCCTTTAGAGAGAGAAAGTGAAAAGTCCAAATGAGAATCCGATCCTTGAAAAAGCTCCAAAGTCCACTATTTATAGGCAAAAATGTGCATGTGTCATAAGTTGACATGTGTCGCCCCCTGGGAACGACACGTCACCAGGGGGCCAACGCACTGACCCTTCGTTGGACTGCCGGTTCCTAAGTTCGTGCTGCCCTGCCCTTGCAACATCTCTCTGCCTGTCTGAGGAGACTGATCATGCCGCGGTAGCATGGTCAGAGTAGCCCGTTGCCCCAGCCTCCAGTCCAAGCCCTTACTGAATCCCACAGGCCTGGCAGCGGCGGGGAAGACCCGACGCCCAGCTGCCAGGTGGACTAGGCAAGATGCCCTTCCGAAGACCTGCTCCCGTCTCCGAGTGACCCGGGGGTCATAGTCCTTAGGGGTGCCGACGCGAGCCCCCAGTGCCAGAGCACGTAGGCTAGTCACGCAGGCACCCTGGCGGAGATAGTGTCCTGGAGGAGTAGCCTATCCCGTAGGCATATAACATGATTGCAGCGCATGGGGCGCGGTTGAGTGCGGGCGACGAGGGTCGCAGAGTGATCTCCGAGCGACGAGGGTCGTTGCGTGGATGGCGCGCGACCGTGAGCGACGGTTGTCATGGCGACAGAGCGGCCACAAGTGACGGTCATCGAGACTACGGGCGACGGTCATCGCGACGAAGGGGCACGGCCGAGAGCGACGGTTGTCGCGACTATGGCGGAGTGCGGCCGCGAGCGACGGTCGTCGTGACAATGGGGTGGGGTCAAAGGTGACGGCGTCGGTGTTCAAGGCAGGTGGCCGACCCCCATGGGGTGGCCGACCCCCAAGGGAGGCCGACGCTTGGGGGAGGCCGAGCCTAGAGGGAGGCCGACCCCCGGAGGGTGGCCGACCCCTTGGGGGAGGCCGACCCTAGAGGGAGGCCGACCCCTCGGGGTGGCCGACCCCCTTGGGGGAGGCCGACCCTAGAGGGAGGCCGACCCCCCGAGGGTGGCCGACCCCCCGAGGGTGGCCGACCCCCCAGGGTGGCCGACCCCCTTGGGGGAGGCCGACCCTAGAGGGAGGCCGACCCCCCGAGGGTGGCCGACCCCCAAGGGAGGCCGACCCTTGGGGGAGGCCGACCCTAGAGGGAGGCCGACCCCTTGGGGTGGAAGGCACGCCGAAGTCGCTTCACGAATGGTTCACGTGACTTGAGCATGCGTTGCTTTGACCGGCCCTCGAGCGTTGAAAAGTTGACCGCTGACTGGGTGATGTGTCGTGCAAAGTGGGTCCCTTGGCGGGTCTTGGGGTGCGACCAGAATAGGGTATGAACACACTTTTAATAAAAAATTAATCTTATCCGTTACATGGAATCACTATACGTCTACTTTTCAAGTGAAACTTCAGCAACTGTGTGGATAAGACATAAAAACCCTTTCTCCACCACAGCCCGGACTTGATTTAGCAGTACCATAGGGAAACTCCAACAGGAAAACAATTAAGGAGTACTTGTGCTACATCAAACAGCAGCTATCAATTCGACTGGAGTATGCTATATGTCTTGTATTTACACAAAAACAAAAACAAAAAATCCACCTGCAACTTTTAAGAAGCAATAAAACTTACCAAGAAGTACCTAAATACAAACTCACCTCACCAATCAAGCACAAATACAGTTGCAATAACTCGAGATACACGCACAGAGAAATTGTAGTTGCTTATTGTTACAATAACAGCAAGGGGAAGGAAAAGGGGCCAACTTCAACTGACCTTTGCTGAAACCTTGAAAAGCTCTTGGCTTTGGCTGAGAAAACCCCTTTCCTCTACACAAAACACTGCCTTGTATGCTTACACCTGCATATGATACACTCGCCATTCCTGCAACCCCCTTTTGCTTCTATCCTCTGGATTATTTATTTATTTATTTACCAAATTAAAAGCAAATTAAGTGGAAGGCTAGAGTTCGCACATGCCAACGGGAATTCAGCCGTTGGATCTTCCAGTTTCTGAAGAGAACCGCTGGATCATTCTCAGCTGGCAAACAAACATCGAAGGCTATTAAATGCTTGAAAGACCATAACACCCTTTCCCCACTCCGTGTGCTTAACTTCGGATGACCACTGAGTTTCTTCGTTTCAGGCACAATCCCGACGACTGGCAGAAACTCCATGGCGTTCCCTCAAAACACCATTGGCCGATTTCACCGGCGAAGGCACAACTTCCGGCGTCTCAAACCATGCTTCCCATTTGAACCGTTCTCCGCCGACGGGCTATATCCGATCGTTGAGTTGCATTCTGTCGCAGAGTCACGCATGCCAGCGGGAGTGCGAGGGAGAAGAAGAACTGGGTTTGGTGGGCCGGCGAATATGGTAGATTCGAAAAGGACTCACAAGGGCGCATTTGTCTTTTGGACAGAAAAACAAGAAGTTCGCTTGAGCGTTTTGCAACGCTGCCCAAAGTGACGTCTCGAGATAGTCTGGATTCCACCTTCTGGGCTTAGGAACAGAGTCTTCTAGCCGTCTCGAGTTAGCCTCCATCCCAACAGTTCACTCGTTGGCGCTTACCTTTCCATTTTTGACGAATTGGTGAAATGCCGACGTGGAATGGCACTAACCTGTCCGCTTTGTTTGCGAGTTTTGAGACGAAAGAAAAGAAAAGAAAAGAAAAGAAAAGGAAAGGAAAGGAAGGGAAGAGAAGAGAAGAGAAAGGAAGACAATAATTCTTCCTCTTGTTTATAAATTTAAGAGAGAAAAGAAAGTATCATTCTTTTCTCTTATTTGTAAGTTCAGTAAAAAAGAAAATAAAAGACACATGATTACGTATATACCTTTGTAATAAATTGTGATAATTCTAACAAAGATTATGAATGTATGATCATAAAAAAAACATGATTTTGTTGGTACAATAATTTAGTTATCGATAAATTATACAAAATACATATCATACTAATGTCATAAGACTTACATAGTTGATTAATTTTATCATATAAAAAACAAAAATAGTCATGGGTTCACGACAAGCATCCCAACATCTAAAGTTAATTAATGTCACACCCAAAGCAAAATAATCAGTTACGAGTCAACTCTAACATCTAAAACAATCACTTAATTGTAAATAAAGTGATAAGCTTCCATAAGAAACCTTAAAATCTATAAGTCATTCAAAATTTAGTCTTCATTGTCTCAAGGGTAATATGGACATTATTAAAATGCTACTTATGGGAGTTTCCTTTCTCTCCTTTTCTTCCGAATTTTGGGAAGAAAGATTTAGAGACAAAAGAAGCCTAAACTTTCCTCCCCTTTCTCTTCTTTTCTCTCTTTAAAAAAATTCACAAACTAAAGAAAAGGGAGGAAAGTAATCACTTTCCTTTCTTTTCCCTCCCTTTCTCTCCTAAAAAAAACTCGCAAACAAGCTATTAGTCATGGCAAATTAAAACTAAATAAATCCTTTCTTACACACGTATCATATCCGGAAGGTCCGGATAAAACATGCTGGTAAACTTCAAGGAAAAATTTTTTTGAACCAGTTTTATTTTTTATTATTAAGTAATATAATGATATGATAGTTTACAATTTTTAAAATTTCTGGTTCTTTCTTTTTTACTACTAATATCATACTCTTGTTACAATATTTTTTAACAGAAATAAGTTAGTGATGCTAAGGAAGTGGGTTCGAAATAGACATGGAGGTGCCACAGGAAATGTAGTCCGAGTCAGATGACAAGTATGTTGATATGTGACAGAGCAAGGACAGAGTAAGAGCAGAGACCAAGGACTTCCCAAACAGAGCCTGAGAAGTGACAGTGTTGCGAAGGCGATGGCGCAAGGTGAATACACGATGACAGTCACAGTTCAATGCTTAGGTCTAGAGTCAAGGTCCAGTGTTAGGGTTCTATGTGTTTCTCTCTTTAGAATTCTAGAGTGATAAAGTGAATGTGAGTTCAGAAAGACATGAAGAGTCCTCAAACTAATTCTCAAGCCCCTTATTTATAATGGTTGAGATGATGATGATGTCATTAATAGACACGTGGCACTTCCCGGGCATGGCACCTTACCGAGGGGGCCACAGGTGCTCGTGCTCTACAAACTACTGGATCGCATATTCACACGGCCTACCCTGTACAACGTCGTTATGTCTGTCTAAAAAGACTGCCCCCCCATAGCGATGATGTTACCAAAGAGTCTCATTGATCTAGTCACCAGTCCAAAGCCCTTGCAGAGTCTCACAGGGTGTCGAGAGTCGCCAAGGACCTGACAGCGGTGGGGAAATCCCGATGTTCAACTGCCAGGCAGAATAGGCGCGATGCCTTCCAGAGACATGCTCCCGTCTCGAAGTGACCCAAGGTTCATAGTCTTTAGGGGTGCCAATGAAAAGCTTCATGTGGCAAAGCACGTAAACTAGTCACATAGACACCCTGGCAAAGATTTTTTCTTAGAGAGCGAGCCTATCTCGCGGGTAAGTCCTCGTGCTGAAGCACTCGGAGCGCGCCAAGATAATGTCATGGAAGAGTAGCCTACCTGATAGGCCGAGGTAGTGTTCCGGACGAGTCGCCTACCCGACGGGCCTAGGAGTATCTAAAATGAGTTGCCTACTTGGCAGACGGGGAGTTAAAGCTCGCTAGCGAGGATAGTGTCTTAGAGAGCGAGCCTATCTTTGCGAGTAAGTCCTTATGCCAGGGCACTCAGGGCATGCCACGGTAGTGTCCTATAGGATTCGTCTACCCGATGGGCCAAGGCAGTGCCCCGAAGGAGTCGCCTACCTGGCAAAAGGGGAGTTGGAGCTCTCTAGCGAAGATAGTGTCTTAGAGAACGAGCCTATCTTCGCGGGTGAGTCCTTGTGCCAAAGCACTCGGATGTGTGTGGTATAGATTCGGTCGTTGTGTCGTGAGCATATGACTCAAGGATGGTGCACGGCTGAAGCGACAGGTGTGGCAAAGTTGAACTTATACAATCGGCACGTGATGCGGAGACAACACTCGGACGCCGTGACTGGTGTCGTGGAGACGGGTGTTATGTCGGGGCCACGTGATGTAGAGATAGTGCTTAGGCATGACAACTGGTGTAGCAAAGACTGGCGTCGTGCCTGGGGCAAGTGATGAGAAGACGGCACTCGGGCGCGATGACTGGTGTGATAGCTGGGGTGAGATGTGCGCAGCTAGATTATGGTAACTGGGGTCTAAATGTGCGTAGTGAGATTGAGATACCCAAGATCCAAATGTGCACATAGTCAGGGTCCAAATGTGCGCATAACGGGATTGGGGCAGCCAGATTGAGATAGTCGGGGTCCAAATATGCGCATAACCGGGGTCGAATATAGTCAGATTGGGATAGCTGAGGTACAAATATGCATAGCCAGGATGGGATAGCAATAATTAGTAAATTAGTTTTCAACCCTTGAAAATCACAAATAACACATAAAAAATTACAAAATAACACAGAAGAAATTACAAATAACACAAACAAATTATAATTAAATAAAACAGTTATTTTATACAACAAGTATCACTACAACAATAGCACAAGCCATTATACTAAACTTAAACACAAATCCAAATGGTTAAGTTGATGGTGGAAGTGGCTGGCAAAGGTCTTCACAGCCAATAGGCGATGATGTCGGAGGTGATATATGGCACCAATCTGCATTGATGATGGAAGTGGACTCCGGTCTGTAGTTTGAGGGGACAAATCAATGGTAGAGGGAAGGCAGCAGAATGTGGCGTGTGGTTGACGGTCGATATGCCGAGTGGTACTTTCAGGGGCATTTTAGCAAATAGACATGCTTGTATAAAATGAAGATGTCAATATCTAGACACTTTACCTGGAATTATTTGCAAAAGGTTCCCTTAGTTATTTTGCCTATCTTTATTTGAGGCCTAATGTTTACCGGTAAACAATATAATTTATGCTAAAGATCTAATGTTATGTTTTTACGCATTGTTTTGTCACGGCATATTGTTACTTCCATCCATGTTGTGGTTTATCTTTGAATTGTCACGCCCCGAATTAATATTTCCAGAGCGTTAATGTAAAAAAAACGGAATCAGAAAATCTTATATATATATATACTGCAATCTTTACTCATAATTATGAGAATGATTCTCCTGAATCTTTTGGAGAGGCTAATCCGCCTTTTCAATTCTCAGAAATGAAAAATCTTGATATTCATTTCAAAGAGACAGTGAGGAATAGACCCCACCAGAGCCAGAGACCTTCCTGCACGTGTCTTTCCCAGGTATTTCAATTACTTTGATTATGTGGATGCTTGGGACAATATCCATCTTTATTAGAATTCAAAGCATAAGCATTCATGGTTCATATTCTTCTCCCAAAGTTTTGATGGAATATTTCTAAATTGGATCGAAAATTGGTGGCTCCAATACGGACCACAGTTCGAAGAATGGCCTTCGCAACAAGTTACTAATGCATATGAATTATATGTGCCAATGGCAAAGGGATTGCCAAAATTATAGTTCATGGAAGATTTCAATATTCCCTGGATTCTCTGCTGGCAATACGCCATTCAAAAGGATATTAATTCCTCTATTGAATACCCTCCTAGACTGGTCAAACAATTCGGATCAAAATGGTGGCCAAAATTCAATTATGATCATTGCAACATTGAAGCAGTTATAGAAATCTTCCCTACTTTAAAAGCCGCTGCTACAGCTCGAAACTTATGTCCCAATAACCGGACTCATGCTTTAAAATTTGAAGCAGAATTTACAAAGAGGAAAAATGAAATTTTCCTTAGATTGGCGGAAGAAAAACCATTTCTAACAAAGAAAGAATTACTTTAGGCAGTCACCTTTGAATTGCTAAAAATGGAGGAAGAGGACTATGAATCAGAGGAGTCTGAGAAAGTATCAAAGCATTTATGGACCCAAGCTACCAATTCTGATAAAGACTCAGATGACTGCATGGTAGACACTATGTCTACTAAAAGTACACCTCAGCATGACTCAACCAAGAAGGATTTGAAATTAAAACAGGTTGAATATTATCCACCTCTCTGAGCAGAAAGAATTATTGACAGCATAATACATGCTATAGACGAATGCTTACAAACAACAGACGCGTAATACATGCAATGGAGACAGCAAAAGACGCATAATACATGCAATAGGGATAAACTACTTTTGAAAGAATCTGCTTTATTAAAGCAAAAGCTAGAATCTGCTTTTTTAAAAGCAAAAGTTACTTTTGAAAGAATCTGCTTTATTAAAGCAAAAGGAAAAAGTAAAGTCTGTACGACTCCAACCTTACTCCTACTGAGCAGGATTATATCCTGAATTCCATCAAGGTTGAACCAAATGGTTCTCCCATCCAAATCGATGGGCAAAACCTTTCTAATGCAGTTACTACTCTTGTTACTGCTATCACCATACATTTTATTCGAAATGCCAATACTATCTTTGAGAGAGGTAAGGAACTTCTCATCAATCTCAAATGCCCCACTCTTACTCATTTTAGGTGGTACAAGGACGTCTTCCTAACCAAGCTTTACCAGAGGAGTAATGCCCAGTAGGATTTCTGGAAAGAACATTTTATAGCAGGGCTTCCTAATCTCTTTAGTGAATGTGTTTGGAATTGTATCAGGAACAAGCACAATGGTGCTTTACCTTTCTTCCTCTATACTTTTGGAGATCTAATCAGCCAAATATGCGCTGAAGGCCTTGTCTTTTACAATGACATTAAGTTGAAAAATCAACTTAAGAAGGAGCAAAAGTCTGGGAGGACTGAGCTCGGTCAATTTTGTTATCAATTCGGTTATTATAACATCTCTGTTCCTAATTTTGGAAGAAAAGTAAAATCTTACAAGCCTAGAAAATCTTGTAGGAAGGCCAAATATTCTAAAATTTTCAAAAAAGATGATTCTCCCAAACGTATCAAAAGATTTTCAAAACAAATTTTTTTTTCAAGTTTAAAGTCATCTGTCACAAGTGTGTCAAGCCTGGCCATTATGCCGACAAATGTTACATGAAGGAGAAGATCAATGAATTATTTATTGATCTTTTTCCTGTGAGCGTTTGTGAACATTTTTAACTATTTGGTTGATAGTCGAGCATTTTGTATTGTTACAATGGCCAGATTAATTCGATCTCTTTCCAAAAATGTGTATAAGAGCCAAACTAGCTCCAGTAGAAATATTCATGAATTGAATATTGAAAATATAGAAAAAGATTTAAATAATTGGTCTATTCCGAAGGTTAATCCTTCTTCTCTTTATGTTAAACAATTTGAATTGAAGCATACTTATTCTATCAAGTTTGTAGAACAAACTTAAGATATTTCAAAAGACAATCAGTCTTTCCAATTATTTTCTAAATCTGCTTTAGAAAAACATAGACGAAAATTTCGTTATATTCATATTGGTCTTGTGCAAATTGGTATTACTTCTTTAACAAAAGAAGGTTTGGATACGCATGTTTGGGCTACTTTACGTGATGATCGCCATATTAGTTTTGATGATTCTTTACTTGGTATGGTTGAAACTAGTTTATGTAATGGTCCCGTGTATTTCAATTGTTATCCTAATTTTTCTGTTTCCTTATCTGATCCTCATATCATGGATGTCTTGACTTTAGACATCAAGACTCAAAGGTACAATATGGGACCTCAAGCCCAGAATTTAGTGCTCATTTATCGCATTTATTACAAAGCCATGTCTACCATTTGTCCTGCCTTTAAGCAAAGTGCTGACCCTGGAAAATCTATTTTTCTTTTCCAGTCTAATCCGGACAAGACTAATGTCATGTTACCTCGTAGAATTAATTTTAATGAGCTTACTCCTCCTAAAGATTGGGTTATTGAGAATACAACTTCTCATCGTCAAGTCAATCCCCATACTACTTAAATTGACCATGTAGTTGAAACCCCAGAAGTTGATGTTAAGATTCGTTTTTGTCAACCAGAAACATCTTCCCAAAGTTACAAGGTTATCCATTCTAGTAATACTAGTCAAAGTGCAAGATATTCTTGTTCATCTATTCCTAGTACTAGATTTCAATCCTGTCAGTCTAATGAATATCACTCAATTCCTCCTTCCAGAGCAGGATCTATACACAGGGAACCTAAGATCGTCTTTCAGGGCATACGGAATAATAATTCCTCTGTACCTGAAACCATGTATACAGTAGAAACTCATGTTAGTGAAAGTCCTTCTACTGCCGGTCAAAATCAAAATTCTTATGATCCTTCAGTCCATGATTTTGACTATAATGTTCTTGTCATTAATGACTTCCAAATTGACCATGATAAGGTCAATAAAGAATTTTATTCCTCTTATAATGGCACAAATCGTTCGTGGTATCGTGTCACCTTCTCTAAAGAGCAAAGGGATCAATATAAAGAACTCTTTTTCCAGACCTTAAGAGCACATAAAACCCATTTTCCTTTCTTTGGATGGTTGTATTCTTTTTATCTTGACAATAATATTGAAATCCCTGATTTAATCAATTTTCAAAAACAAGTCAATGTTTTTAAAAAGATCACTCGTGAATGGTATATTTGGCCTACTCAGGACAAACTGGAAAGTGTCCACCCTCATTTTAATAAATTTTTCATGAAAGGAGATATGAATTCCAATTTCTTAGCCGCTCCATTAAAGCATATTGTTGACACTAGTACTTTCAATCACCTCAATCCTGTCGCTGTAGGTGAAATCTAGTCTTTAGCTGAGCAATCCAATTATTCGAATATCATCTTGAGTACTATCAGAGAACAGACTTCTAGAATAGAAGACACTGTTTATTGTGTCAAGGATTGATGCCAAGGAAAGTGGGTTCGCAGTCGACGTAGAGGTGCCACAAGGAATGCAATCCGAGTCAGATGCCAAGTGTGATGATGCGGGACACAACAAGGGTGGAGCAAGGGCAGAGACCAAGGGCTTCCCAGACAGAGCTTGAGGGTGGCAGTGCTGCGAAGGCGATGGCACAAGATGAATACACGATGACAGTCACAGTCCGATGCTTAGGTCCAGAGTCGGGGTCCTGTATGTTTCTCTCTTTAGGATTCTAGAGTGAGAAAGTGAAAATGTTCTGAGAATGTCCAAACGTCAGAAAATGTCCCACCGTCCAAATGAATTCTCAAGACCTCTATTTATAGAGGTTGAGATGATGATGTCATCACACGACACATGGTGCTCCCCGAGAGTGACACGTCACCGAAGGGTCCACAGCTGCTGGTGCTCCACGGACTGTCTAATCGCATATTCACCCGTCCTACCCCTCACAGCGTTGCTCTATCTGTCTAGAAAGACTGGCTCCCACAATGGCGGTGTGGCCAGAGAACCCCTTGATCTAGCCACCAATCCAAGCCTTTGTAGAGTCCTACAGGCTTGGCAGCGGTGGGGAAGACCCAACGCCCAGCTGCCAGGTGGACTAGGCATGATGCCCTTCAAAAACCTACTCCCGTCTCAGAGTGACACGGGGGTCATAGTCCCTAGGCGTGCCGACGCGAGCCCCCAGTGCCGGAGCATGTAGGCCAGTCACGAAGACACCCTGGAGGAGATAGTGTCCCGAAAGAGTAGTCTATCCCACGGGTGAGTCCTTGTGCCGGAACACTCAGAGCTCGTCAAGGTAGCATCCCGGAGGAGCTGTCTACCTGATGGGCTAGGTAGCATCCCGGAGGAGCCATCTACCTGGCAGAAGGGAAGTTGAAAAGCTCCTGGCAGAAATAGTGTCTCAGAGGAGTTGCCTATTCCGTAGGCCGAGGTAGCATCCCAGAGGAGCCGTCTACCTGGCAGAAGGGGAGTTGAAAAGCTCCCTTGTGGAGATAGTGTCTCGAAGGAGCCTCCTATCCCCGCGCGTGAGTCCTTGTGCTGGAGCACTCGGAGAGCGTCAAGGTAGTATCCCGGAGGAGCCGTCTACCCGACTGGCCGAGGTAGCATCCCGGAGGAGTCGCCTATCCCCACGGGTGAGTACTTGTGCCGGAGCACTTGGAGCCGGTCAAGGTAGCATCCTGGAGGAGCTGTCTACCCGACTGGCCGAGGTAGCATCCCGGAGGAGCCGTCTACCTGACGAAAGGGGAGTTCAAAAGCTCCCTGGTAGAGATAGTGTCCCGGAGGAATCGCCTATCCCCGCGGTAAGTCCTTGTGCCAGAATACTTAGAGCGCGTCAATGTAGTATCCCGGAGGAGCCGTCTACCTGGCGGAAGGGGAGTTGAAGAGCTCCATAGTGGAGATATTGTCCCAGAGGAGTCGCCTATCCCCGCAAGATGCTGCACACTCCAGAGAGTGGGTCGAAGCATGTTCCACGACCAAGGCAAGATGCACATGGTGTGGTGAAAGGATGGACCGATGCAAGGATCATGGTAGTGTGACAGAGAGCGAGGCGGCACGACTGTGTTAGTGGTGCCAAGGGCGCGACGGAATGCGTATGGTGCCAAGGGCACTGTAGTGTGACAGAGAGCCCAGGGCACGACTATATTAGTGGTGCAGCGCATGGGCGCGGCAGAGTGAGTGAGGTTCCAGGTGCACGTCTGTGTTAGTGGCACGGTGCATGGCGCTGCGGAGTGTGTATGGTGCCAAGGGCACTGTAGTGTGACAAGGAGCCAGGGGAGCGACTATATCAGTGGCGCGGCGCATGGGCGCGGCGGATTGAGTGAGGTGCCAGGGGTCGCAGAGTGACATCCGGGTGACAGGGGTCGCGGAGTGACATTTAGGCCCTTGAAGAGTAGTGAAGATGCCAAGTATGGAAGCCAAAGGCCAATCCCAGAGGAAGGCCGACCCCGACCCCCAAGGGGAGGCCTAGGCTAACCCCAATGGGAGGCAGAGGCTGACCCCAAGGGGAAGGCCAAGGCTGATTTCCTTCGGTAAGCGCCAAGGTGCGTCGATGGGTGACGAGTGAAGTGCGACGGTAGGAGCATGATGAGCAGTCGTGGAAGGATGAGCTTCTTGGTGGCGCAGTCACGTAGAAAAAGTGAGAAGTGCACGTGACTTGAGCGTGCACGTTTTGACCGGTTGGAGGCGTTGAATATTGCATGTTGCTTTTGCGGACGTGTCATGCAAATTAGGACCCCCAGTGGGTGTTTGGGTGCGACCAAAATAGGTTAGGAACAAGGATATAGTCTCTGACTTTTATAGCAAGATGCAACCTCCTAAAGGCATTAATGAAAATGTCTTCAATACTACCTCTGGCTTCAATTTAGCTTCTACCAGCTCTTCTATCCCTAGAAATATAGAGCAACCTTTAGTCAAACCTTCTATCGAATTAGGTAGCAAGTTTAAACTAGGATCCAATGCATCTAGCAATGAATTCCTTATGGGATTAATGTCCAAATTAGGAAAGATCAAGACTCCTAAGGAAACATATCCTAAGGTTGAAACTCCTTAACCTTCCCCTAAGAATATCAACGCCATAGGAGATTTAGGTAGTGATTCTGAGGTAGATCCTGATAAGTTAGAACACCAGTTTATTACAGCTATAGGATCTTCTAATCCCAGACCTCCTTTGAGAAATTATTATCGACCTACCCCTGTTGATTTGCAGTTGGAAGAAAATAATTTCTATACCCCTTCTTCCTTTAATGGATCTTTAATTTATGAGTAGAATCTCGACGGCATGACTGATTATCAGATCATTACATTCCTTCAGCATATGCTTATGGCCGCTAATAGTGCGAGAAATAGAAACCCCGGAGAGAATGAGGATGCTATAGCTAGATATCTAATTGCTGGATTCACTGGCCAACTCCGTGGCTGGTGGGATTATTACCTTACTCCTACCGAGCAAGATTATATTCTGAATTCCATCAAGGTTGAACCAAATGGTTCCCCCATCCAAATCGATGGGCAAAACCTTTCCGATGCAGTTACTACTCTTGTTACTGCTATCACCAAATATTTTTTTGAAAATGCCAATATTGTCCTTGAGAGAGGTAGGGAACTTTTCATCAATCTCAGATGCCCCACTCTTACTCATTTTAGGTGGTACAAGGATGTCTTCCTAACCAAGCTTTACCAGAAGAGTGATGCCCAGCAGGTTTTCTGAAAAAGAACGTTTTATCGCAAGGCTTCCTAATCTTTTTAGTGAACGTGTTAAGAATCGTATTAGGAATAAGCACAATGGTGCTTTACCTTTCTTCCTCTATACTTTTGGAGATCTGATCAGCGAAATATGCACTGAAGGCCTTATCCTTTGCAATGACATTAAGTTGAAGAATCAACTTAAGATGGAGCAAAAGTCTGGGAAGAATGAACTCGGTCAATTTTGTTATCAATTTGGTTATGATAACCTCTATGTTCCTAATTTTGGAACAAAAGAAAAATCTTACAAGCCTAGAAAATCTTTTAGGAAGGCCAAATATTCTAAAATTTTCAAGAAAGATGATTGTTCCAAACCTATCAAAAGATTTTCAAAACAAAAGAATTTTTTCAAGTTTTCCAAGTTTAAAGTCATATGTCACAAGTGTGGCAAGCCTAGCCATTATGCCAACAAATGTTACACGAAGAAGAAGATCAATGAATTAGTAATTGATGAGGGTCTTAAAAAGCAATTAAACGTTGTCCTTTTTAATTCCTTTGATTCTTAAGAGGATCAACCCAATGACTTCAATGATATTGATGGAGATATCCGAAGTCCCAGCAATTCTTCCCCTGATAATTTTGATCAGGAACCAACCTGTCATGATTGCAGTAGTAAAACTGAGTACTACAAAGCAATTCTCAAAATGAATGGATTAAGTATCAATGTGATTACTTCTGAAGAATCCATCATCCTTGACCTTCTTGACAAGATCGATGATCCTGAAAAGAAAAAACAGGTCATATTCAAGTATCTTCACAGTTCCCTTAAGATCTCTGCTCCCAACACTTCAAAGCAGTTACCTCCAATAGGTAATACTTTTAATTTCTCTTCCATTATGGATAGACTTCAATCTGTTGAGTAGAAGGGTCCTACCATTCAAGATCTCCAATGCGAGATTGTTTCTCCCAAGAAAGACATTAAGATTCTTGCTAGTCGTATTTCTCTTCTTGAACTCCAAAAACCTGAAGATGTCGTTAGTGATGGAGAAGAAGATTACCTTAGGCTGGAAACCAATTTTGAGGTTAATATTGAGCCTAAAATTCCAAGTCATTCTGAGAATCAGGAAATTCTCAATCTTGACAAAGTTATTTTCCAAAAATGGTATGTCAGCATCAAAGTAGTTATCAACAAAGATTTTATCTTCGAAGGCATTGCTCTTGTTGATTTTGGCGCTGACCTTAATTGCATCAAAGAAGGCCTCGTTCCTACCAAGTACTGTGAGAGTACTAGAAAAGCCCTTACCATTGCCGATTCCAGCAGAATGAAGATCAATTACAAGATTTCGGATTCTTGGGTTTGTAATGATGGAGTCTGTTTAAAGACCCATTTCATTGTTGTTAGAGATCTCAGCTAGTCCATCATTCTAGGAACACTTTTTCTCTCTCTACTCAATCCCATGACCATTAATGATAATGGTATTTATTCTAATGTCTTATATCAAAACATCTGCTTCAAGTTCATCAATCCTCCTCAAGAACAGGTTATTTACTCTCTTAAGAAAGTGCTCATTTTTAGACAAAACCAGATCTGTTTTCTTCATGAAGATATGAGATTTCAAAAGGTAAATCGGTATCTTACTCAAAATAGTGATAAAATTAAATCTTTTCAAAACAAGATCGAGTTAGAAATCTGTGCTGAAGTCCCAAACCAATTTTGGCATCGCAAGGAGCACATCATTGAGCTACCTTACAAACCTGACTTCAATGAGAAGCTTATCCTTACCATGGCTCATCCTATTCAAATGAGCCAAGAACTTCTTACACATTGTAAGAAGGGAATTCATGACCTCCTTGATAAAAAGCTCATTCGTAAAAGTTACTCTCCTTGGAGCGGTCCAGCCTTTTATGTTAACAAGCATGCTGAGAAAGAACGTGGTGCTCCTCACCTTGCTATTAATTACAAGCTTTTGAACAACGCTTTATGTTGGATTCGATATCCTATTCCTAATAAAAGGGATTTACTTAATAGGCTTAATAAAGCTACTATTTTTTCCAAGTTTGATATGAAGTCTGGATTTTGGCAAATTCAGATCAATGAGAAGGACCGTTACAGAACTGCTCTTACGGTTCCTTTTAGGCATTTTGAATGGAATGTTATACCTTTCGAATTGAAGAATGCTCCTTCTGAATTTCAAAACATCATGAATGATATTTTTAATCCTTATATGGAATTTTTAATTGTTTATGATGTTAATCAACATTGGAATCATGCACAGCAAAATTATTTCACAGTTAAGAAAGAAATTCTTTTAGTTGTCAAGAATATTGATTCAGTACAGATCTTCGCTAGATGGCAAGATTTACTTTCTTCATTTAATTTAAAATTTGAATTTATTAAAAAATTTCCTCCCTCTGACTTTTTAACCCTCGAATTTTACAGCAAATTATGCTTTATGATGCAGAAAGAAGTCACTACCCCAAAAAGGACTACTCAAAAGGTCTTAAAAGAAAGGTACGAAGCAAGTAGACTTACTGGGAGAACTATTAGGGAAATTTGACTACTACGTCATTTACCCTAAAAAGAAAGATAACACCTCTTTGTCATTCGCATATCCTTCCCCAGTAGTGGAAGAAGAGGGTTGGAACTACCAAATACCTCATCCAAGGACCAGTTTACAAGTATCTAGCAAAGGTCTAAGACCACGCGGTCGTAGCCGCTACAATTTACGACAATCAGTCGGTTCTTCTTCATCCTCAAATAGAGGAAATATGTTCGAAAATTCCGCTTACAGTATTTATGACTTCTGTCCTAATATCTTCATAATTGAAAATGAAGAACACGACCTCCCACCAATTGAGGTGGCCAATTGTTACCTCAGCAAAGGCTGGGCCTTTCCACAAAGAGCCTCTGGTAAATCCAGAGATTATTATGAAGAAATTCTTCGTGTTACCAAATCTGCAATCTTTACTCATAATTATGAGAATGATTCTCCTGAATCTTCTTGAGAGGTTAATCCGCCTTTTCAATTCTCAAAAATGAAAATCTTGAGATTTATTTCAAAGAGACAGTGGGGAATAGACCGCACCAGAGCCAGAGACCTTCCTGCATCTGTATCTCCCAGGTATTTCAATTACTTTGATTATGTGGATGCTTGGGACAATGTCCTTCTTTATCAAAATCCAAAGCATAAGCATTCATGGTTCATATTCTTCTCCCAAAGCTTTGATGGAATATTTCCAAATTGGATCGAAAATTGGTGGCTCCAATACAGACCACAGTTCGAAGAATGGCCTTCGCAACAAGTTACTAATGCATATGAATTATATGCGCCAATGGTAAAGGGATTGCCAAAATTACAGTTCATGGCAGATTTCAATATTCCCTAGATTCTCAGTCGGTTATACACCATTCAAAAGGGTATTAATTCCTCCATTGAATACCCTCCTAGACTGGTCAGACAATTTGGGACAAAATGCTGGCCAAAGTTCAATTATGATCATTGCAACATTGAAGCAGTTACAAAAATCTTCCCTACTTTAAAAGTCACTGCTACAGCTCAAAACTCATGTCCCAATACCCGGACTCATGCTTTAAAATCTGAAGCAGAATTTACAAAAAGAAAGAATGAAATTTTCCTTAGATCGACGAAAGAAAAACCATTTCTAACAAAGAAAGAATTACTTTAGGCAGTCACCTTTGAATTGCTAAAAATAGAGGAAGAGGACTATGAATCAGATGAGTCTGAGAAAGTATCAAAGGATTTACGGACTCAAGCTACCAATTCTGATAAAGACTCGATGACTACATGGTAGACACTATGTCTACTAAAAGTACACCTCAGCCTGACTCAACCAAGAAGGATTTGAAATTAAAACAGGTTGAATATTATCCACCTCTCTGAGCAGAAAGAATTATTGACAGCATAATACATGCTATAAACAAATGCTTATAAACAACAAACGAGTAATACATGCAATGGAGACAGCAAAAGACGCATAATACATGCATTAGGGACAAACTACTTTTGAAAGAATCTGCTTTATTAAAGCAAAAGCTAGAATCTGCTTTTTTAAAAGCAAAAGTTACTTTTGAAGGAATCTGCTTTATTAAATCAAAAGGAAAAAGTGAAGTCTGTACGACTCCAACCTTATCCAGGACACACGGCCTACTTTTCCTTAACCATAGTTACTTTTAGAAAAGTAATCAGGGTTCATATTCTAACCCTTGTCTCTCATCTGCCTATATAAACCTCCTTCTGCGTAAGGAGAAGGCATAACATAATTTCCTTTACTCCTTCATTCTCTGAGAGTTCTAGTTAGATTGTACAAAGTGTGCTTCCGTCTTCAAGTTTGCTCTATGAACAAGTGTGCTTCTGTACGTTTCTTTTGAATGTATGTTTGGAGTGTTATGAATAATATTTTGTTGTTTAATTTCTATACTTCTTCTCTTTTCCTACATCAGTTCATGTTTATTGCACTATATATATATATATATATATATATATATATATATATATATATATATATATAATCTCCCAAAAAGGGGCGTTCAGAGCATGCACTAATAATTCTCAAAATACGTCAATATCTGATATAGTAGCCCAAAGCTTTTATACAATCCAAAATTTTCTCCAACATGGAGTTTCAAAACAAAACCTAAGTAATACCAACTTATCTTAGTTGTAACACTTAAATGTCAATACTAACTATGAAATAAGGCAGCTAACTCTGGGTCACACAGCTAGCCCTTCAAATCCAAAATCTCACCTACTAATTAGCTGAAAGGAAAAGCAAGAAGGGAATGAGCCAAATGCCCAGTGAGATCGCTCAAAGGACCAATCAAACAAAAGTAAAAATATCTGAGAAGCAAAATTTTGGAAGCGCAAAAGTTTCAACGGAATGGACATCAAACCAAATTTCGAATGTCAAAATATATCTGAAAGACAAGATTTCAAAGGCACACTAGTTTCGACTGAACATATGTCAAACCAAATATCAAATGCAAAAATATATCTAAGTACGGCGACAGACACTAGAGAGCCATTCAGAAAGTGATCACCTACGTCATTACTGACACATGAGGCCGGTTCTGAAAGTAAGATCGCGATCTCTAACTCGATTCTCGCTGAGTTAGCCCATATTTCAATACACGTGGGTAAGTTAGAAATAAGTCACATAAACTGTGACATGGCTCATAGAGTTATCAAAACAAAAATCTCAAGATAACCGTTATCAAATATCGGACATGTCAAACAATATACAAAGTTTACAAAATAATGATAATCATTAATCACTGAAACGAACGATATCAATATGACAAATTTTGAGGTCAAACAAATTCGACAGAATTTGATTTCCACAAGTCATAGCATTGAAAACAAGTTATTCGTAGCAAAGTTCAGAGCAAAGGGAGAAGAAGAATCACGTAACTCAATTTGAAGAAGTTCAGATTTAAAAAAGAATTAAGAACTTACATGAACGATTGGTCGATTGTTGATTCGAATTTCAAAATAAACCCTTACCTTAATCAAGCTTTTAAGAAAACAATACCTTAAGCTCCACCTTATAACTCCCAAACTTCCTAAGCATTCTCTTCTCTCTCTCTCCACCGCAAGGGAAAAAGGAATAGAGAACCCCAAAAAGGCTAGAAAGGAGACAAAATCAAGTTTTCATTAGACCGCTAATATAGTTTTCATTTGACTAAATCCGATAGAGGTGAAAATGCTTCTTCAATTTTTTTAATTCCACCAAAAACATGTTTTCATTCGAATTACAACTTTTAATTCGATTGAAAATTTCACTTTTTTTTTTCATTCGACTGAAAACTGTTTTCATTCGAATGAATACTTTTCATTCGAATGAAAACTTGAGTACTCGTTTTTTACGATTTTAATTTTTCACGATTTTAAATACTTTTCTTTCGAAGTAGAAATCTTATAATTCGAAACAAAAATATCTTCATTCGACCAAATCTTTCAGTCACTCCAAAACATCAATACCCTTCCCATTTTGATTCGAATAAAATCACTATTCATTCGACTGAAAATTTCAAAAACGTTAATAACCATTTTCTCAATATTATTAAAAAGATCACAAATTTATTTGCCTAAAATAATAATTTTGCACAAGGAAAAAAAAATTTCGGGGGTATAACATTCTCCCCTCCTTAAAAGAATTCTGTCCTTGAAATTTAAAATGTTCCTTAATCATCAACTAACTTCTTACTTTCCAACACGAGTCAATACATTCCTCATAATATTAATTGAAATTCTAACTTCGAAACATGCATGGCTTAACTAGCCTACGAAATGGACTGAGCTAAAGTTACGACATTCAAAATTTCAACAGACGAAAAAATCTCCAATATATAACGCCTCCACTTCGCTACGCTGATAATATACCAAACCATCTACTTTACACAATCTGGATAACACGCTTAACTTCAAGCCTAAGGTGTACCAAGTATTGAGAAATTTCTAATCCCATATGAAGTGTTTT
Organism: Escallonia herrerae; assembly: GCA_033070095.1. Classification (NCBI taxonomy): domain Eukaryota; kingdom Viridiplantae; phylum Streptophyta; class Magnoliopsida; order Escalloniales; family Escalloniaceae; genus Escallonia; species Escallonia herrerae. The sequence goes on along the minus strand of JAVXUP010002481.1, from coordinate 98,918 downwards.
ACGAAATTCAAACTTAAGTTTTTAACTTCCATTGTCATCACCACACCAAAATATATTTAGATTGCTCCTCAAAGTATTTATACTTGGCTAACAAATGAAATACGCTGAATTAAATTACTCCAATCAAAATTCAATTCATTTGAAACCAATACAATACCGACAGACTCACATTGCGCCATTATGATAACACATCAAACCATAGTCTTGGTACAATGCCTAAAATTGACACGGTTAACTTCAACGTACACCAAAAGTAGTAACCAATCTTCCCATTAATTACAAAGAATTTATACTCTATAATCTTCAAATCAAAATTTATGCCTATACAAGGTCACAAATAGAGCCATTTAAATATGCCTTTAATAACATTTCGCTGACAACTGAGTGTAACTTATAACTAAAGTTACTAAATTATTGGTAAGCTTTCGGCTCAATGCTTCACCTACACTGTTAGACTTTCAATCAAATCACCAACATCGAATATTCCAAGATTCTATAATCTAAAAATATTTTATTACTTCAAACAGACGATTTCTTAAGACAACATCAAGCTCAACTTCTTGCCCATATTTTTTAGGAATAATATCACTTATATCCCAACAGACATAAGTGATATAAATGCAAACGGTGTTAAAATTTTGCATGAAATGACATGATTGCCCTTGAGACCAAATCCCTCCTCTCTCTCTCTCTCTCTCTCTCTCGCCCTTCTCTCTTCTTCCATCACCATTAACCTCTCTCCTTTCTCTCTTTTTCTTTTTTCCCTCCTCTCTCTTCTTCCCATTCTCCACTCTCCAACACCTCCTTCTCCCACTACATTAAACCCCAATATAATTTAGGCATCACAGCCAGAGTCTTATTTGAACCACTGCCCGTGGGTACGCAATGTGGAAGATCACCCAACTCACCGAGTCACAGCACACTAGCCCCGAGCCCATCATCAGGTCCGCAAACTCGGCTGAGCCCACCTGTCACTCTTGTCTGTGCTCAGATCCAAAAAGTTACCGACGATGTCAGTCAGGGTCCACCCCAGCTAGATCAGGTTCAGGGAGTCCACGTTTTGGTGAAACAACGGTGGTGCTACATTGTGGCGATATGGTGTATGGTTGAATTGCCTGTGAGCCTTAGCTCCTCTTTTGATCAAATTCTCCCATATCCATTCCTCACTCCTCCCTCTCTATGACTTTTCGACGGGACACAATGTAGAGAGAGGAGCGAAGATGAGATATTTTGTGGGTTTTAATTTCCACGGCTCACATCCAATTTAACTCTCACACTGTTAATTTGAAGCGAAGTGGAGATATTTTGTGGCTGTTCATTTTGGAGTATTGGGTAACATTGATTTGATTGGATTATGGATATTGGGTGAAGAGAAGAAAGGGAGTTCATCGCCATTGGAAGAGGTGATTCCGATGGTTCTTTAAATTTTGTTGGGTGAGCCTGACTCCTGCGAAAATGGGTATGGCTGTATTGATAGTTATTGGTCGATGGTATGGCCGTATGGTTGAGTGGTGCATCATCCGCGATGACACCGACTCAATCGCTGTCATCGCCAACGTCGCCATAGACGTCTGTGGCAGTAACAGAGGCGGCGGTGGGGGGATCTTTTTGCCGCCATGGTCGCCGCTGGACCGATTATGAATGTGGCTAGTGGCGTGTTTATCGAATCTAACGGAGGATGAAACCTCTCTTTCTCTCTCTCTCTCTCTCTTGACAAAGGCCACACAAACAAGCATAAAAGAGATTTCATTGTTTTAACTGGAAAGAAAGAGAGGGTAGTATTGTTATTTTTAAAATATTGTATTGCTACCTACATCAGCAAAAATCGTTAGTTTGGATCACAGAACCCTAACGGTGGGCATATTTGATACAAATTTTTTACATTTTAGATATGATTGCAAAATTTGAAACATACGTCTTTGACTGTAATTTACCCCTAAACTGAGGGATATAAGTGATATTATCCCTATTTTTTAACTACAAAAGATTGCAAATTCAAAATCTAAGGCTTAACTAAAATTACAATGACATAATGTCAATGTAATTCACCAGCCAAACCATGAGATCACCTAATGATCAATATTTCCCCCATCTAATGTTATTCTGGCATCAAAATCAAAACCATCACATAACATTTAAAGCATACTACATCGACTTAGCCAATATGAATAACCAATATCAACCAGCACTTACTCGTCATACCAAAGGCCACCATGCTTTGGCTGCACACCCTGATATCTCAAAGCAAACCAGTTCAAACTATTATCAAATTTATCACAGAGAAAAGTATATTATTCTTAAATTCACAAATATCGTGCATCCACCAAAGTTTAAGCCTTTAAACTGTCACATCAATTATATCTCTCAGTCACAGCCTTTACAAATAGCTTCTAGTTTTCAGAGTTATTCGTCAGAAGATCATAATCATCATCTTTTCTAAAGCAATTCATCTTGGCATTATTAGAAGACAATCAGTCCATACCCCCAAAATAACCTCATAGTCTTTCATATCCAGAAAATTATGTCAACTCTTAAATATCTCTAATCAATACTGATGGGGCAAGAATTATTAACTATAAGGGTCACCATAGGGTTCCATAAAGGTATCTACGTATAGATATGTTTCAAATTTCTATGTTCAACACTTAGATGCTCACAAAAGGATATCGAAACAACTGAATAAAGGGACATTATGATCTAGTAATGCCAAATCTTCCTTTCAAATTTCGCACAAAATCTATGTCACCATATCACTTGTATCTTGAGATCACAACCTTTTTCCATACACTATTTAATAGAGTTACTCATAGACATCCAAAGATCATAGTTCTATCCTTCAATTACTCTCTTTGATTAACACTTAAAATATTTGAATTCCAAAGACAACTAACATTCGTTCTACGATTGCGTACTCAACCCAAATCCAAGGTTTATGGCCAAATCTCAATCTTATGCTCTAATATGAAATAAATTCTCCAAATCCACCTTTTCAAGGTTTAATCTCAATCACATATATCTTAGGCGTAGGAGTCTACAGGATCTCAAACCTAAGCTTCAATACCATTCTGTCACGCCCCGAATTAATATTTCTGAAGCGTTAATGTAAAAAAAAAGAGAACCAGAAAACCTTTATATATATATATATATATATATATATATATATATATATATATATATATATATACATATATATATATACATATATATATATATACATATATATACATATACGTATATGTATATATATATACATATATATATATATATATATATACGTATATATGTATATATATATATATATATATATATATATATATATATATATATATATATATATATATATATCTCGAAAATCTCCCAAAAAGGGGCATTCAGAGCATGCACTAATAATTTCCAAAATACATCAATATCTGACATAATGGCTCAAAGCTTTTATACAATTCAAAAATTTCTCCAACACGGAGTTTTAAAACAAAACCTAAGTAATGCCGACTTGTCTTATTTGTTACACTTAAATGTTAATACTAACTCTGAAATAAGGTAGCTAACTCTCGATCACACAGCTAGCCCTTCAAATTCAAAATTCCACCTACTGATCACCTGAAAGAAATAATAATAAGGAAATGAGTCAAATGCCCAGTAAGGTCGCTCAAAGGACTAATCAAACAAAAGCAAAAATATCTAAGGAGCGAAATTTCGAAAGTGCAAAAGTTTCAATGGAACAGACATCAAACCAAATTTTGAATGTCAAAATATATCTGAAAGACAAGATTTCAAGGGCACACCAGTTTCGACTGAACAGAGCTCAGACCAAATATGAAATGCCAAAATATATCTGTGTACGGAGACAGACACTAGAGAGCCATTCAGAAAATGGTCACATGCGCCATTACTAACACATGAAGCCGGTTTAGAAAATAAGATCGCGATCTTTAGCTCAATTTTCGCTGAGCTAGCACACGTTCCAATCCACGTGGGTAAGTTAGAAATAAGTCACATACACTGTGACATGGCTCATAGAGTTACCAAAACAAAAATCTCAAGATAATCGTTATCAAATATTGAACATGTCAAACAATATACAAAGTTTACGAAAATAATGATAATCATTAATCACTGAAACGAATAATATCAATATGGCAAATTCTGAGGTCAAACAAATTCGACGGAATTTGATATCTACAAGTCATAACATTGAGAACAAGTTATTCGTAACAAAGTTCAGAGCAAAGTGAGAAGAAGAATCACTTAACTCAATTTGAAGAAGTTCAGATTTCAAAAAGAACTAAGTACTTACATAAACGATTGGTCCATTGTTGATTCGAATTTCAAAAGTAAACCCTTACCTTAATCAAGCTTTTGAGAAAACAAAACCTTAAGCTCCACCTTGGAAGTCCCGAACTTCTCAAGCCTTCTCTTCTCTCTCTCTCTCCACCGCAAGGAAAAAAGGAATAGAGAATCCCAAAAAGGCTAGAAAGGAAAATAAGAAAGCTATTTATATGGGATAAAATCAAGTTTTTATTCGACTGAATCTGACAGAGGTGAAAATGCTTTTTCAATTTTTTTTAATTCGACCAAAAATATGTTTTCATTCGAATTAAAACTTTTAATTCGAATGAAAACTTTTAATTCGAATGAAAACTTTTAAATTCGAATGAAAACTTCACCTTTTTTTTTTCATTCGACCGAAAACTATTTTCATTCGAATGAAAACTTCAGTACTCGCTTTTCACAATTTTAAATACTTTTTGTTCAAAGCAAAATTCTTTTCATTCGAAGCAAAAATATTTTCATTCGACCGAATCTTTCAGTCACTCCAAAACATCATAGCCTTCCTATTTTGATTCGAATGAAATCACTATTCATTTGACCGAAAATTTCAGAAACATTAATAACCATTTTCTCAATATTATCGAAAAGACCACAAATTTATTTATTTATTTAAAATAATAATTTTGCACAAGGAAAAGAAAATTTTTGGGGTATAATAGAATTCATGTCCATCATACTTCTCATGTTACTTTACTTTTGTATTAGCTAATGGATAAAATGAAATACTCCCAAGCCTCTAGAATATGAGAATGCAAAAGCAATAGCAAACTAAGTAATGAAAAGAAGGAAACTTCATTTACCTTGCAAGAAAAATCACATATGAGTAAGTGTAAGAAAAGGCTTATATTGATTGTATCTCATTAGACTTGCGCACACATACTAGCATCAGCACACTTACAAATTCTTAAAAACTTGTCTTACATGACATAATCCAACCTCTTGTTATATATGAAAGAATGGATTTCACATAAGATTTTTCAAGAAAATAATCATCATATTTGTAGGTCCTTTCTTGTCCATGGATTTATGTTTCTTCTATAAAACCCCCACACGATGAAACCCGTGCTTTTAATTCTGCCATCCCGCTAGGTTTTGTCAGTTTTCATCGATATTGGTATACATTTAATCCATGCATATTCTCTAGTTACGAACCAATTCGGCCAGCTTCCGTATGATGCGTCGCTCTACAACTTATAGCTCGTATGTTTGGCTGGAAAAATCCAAGTTCTTCCTTTGCATTGCTCGTAACGATTGATTACTTTGTTAATCCCAATGCTGAAGGTTTAATGAATGCATTATATCCTCGTATCCTCTTAGAGCTACCATTCTTCTTCCATTTTTTCATGAAATGCATTGCATATTGATTTTTTAATAGCTATCATGTTTTTTGCAGTGGAATAAGCAAAATCGATTCTTCCAATATTGTCTTTAATTGGATTACGTGTTCCATAATATTTCAGCACAATTTATCTTCAGTGGGCTTTTATTAGTTGAACATTAAATAAACCACATTTGGTATGGCTGGCAAAATTTTGTTTCACTTATTTCAGCCAAAGTTGACACTATCTAGACACTGATGATTCTCGAGCTAAATCCCACGATTACATGAGCATATCTTGTGATAGGCCCCTTCAATTAATTCAAAATCTATACGATCTATCTAAATTGTATTAACCAATCCATGTTACATTTATTCATGATTGACTTTGTTCGATGGTAACTTGAAGCTTGGCCATCCATAATCCGAGCTTCGGAGATCTTTTATGTGAGGCATTCGAGAGTAGATAGGCAATTTCTCCTTCCCTTCCACAACACTGAGATGAGAGCTTTCCCTTTTATTCGTGCTCGGTGCTCGAGAAAAGCCACACTTTCTTGTAACTCTAAGGCAAGTCTAGGGACGGGCCTGGAGCAAGGGTGCTGGTGGCCCACATCTTCACTCTGCCTCCCTTCTGGGAGTCGATCTGTTTTCTAGTGGAACCTGAGCTTTATTGTCTGTTTGGCCCTAGGACACTCCACGCTGTCGAGCTTCTGACCCTTTGCCCGATTGAGGTGCAGATGCTCCAACCGCCCCCTTCGTCATGACCCGTCATGTGAGCTCAATGGCTAGTTTACTGACCTTTTTTTTAAAGTTGTGGATCATCTTGTAGGCTCCTCTCAACACCTTACCCAGAACCTGCAATGAACAAAGGCTAATACCCAATATAGAGAAATACAAAGAGCCATAAAAGAAGATAGGATGAAGAATACCGTCTTCACTTGAGCTATCTCTTTAAGCCTAAACACCTCTGCATTGTGACCCAGCCTAGGGATCAGAGTTGTCCTAAAAACTCCTTTCGGTCGCAGCATGCTCACTATTCATGGGGGAAACCAGAGCCCTCTTAAATAATCCTCGTTGTCGTCATCCTCAACCTCCTTATTTTTCACCCTCGCACCTCAGCCACGTCTCGCCCACTCTACAGCCAAAAGGGGTGCCAATCCCTCCTGAGCAAACGTCTTATAAGGCATAGGATCGTTTGACCACCTAAGGCTACTCATCGGTATAGCCCTCAATAAGTCACACTAGTCCCTTGACTCAAAGACCCTGGCATGTACATCTCCATAGCTGGTCTATCAGGAATACATGGCTCAAGCTCTAAGTGGTGTTGTGGTAGCACCCACTCGCCCAGGTTAAACTCTACGTGAGAAAGACCTACCAGCAATGTCTGACTCCTTGTAAGCTTCAATTCTTTGGCTTAGAGCACCTTAGTCTGCCACTTCACGAACGAGTCCTGGATCACAAATAAGAGAGAACGAATGTTAGACAGGTCATCTAAAAGAAGGCAAAAAAGTGAAAAGTCAAAGGCTTTACCGAGCTTTGGGTGCAAATGTTCAAAATACCCAGGTAGATCTCCATGGACAAACCTGCACGCTCCACCTTGATATTTCACATATAAATAACTGGGTCCATCCCATGTCTTTCTCATGCAAAGCCAACAGATTTAAATGCAAGACCTTGTAGTCCAACACATGTGGAAAGTAGTGGAAGGAATAAACGGAGAATGTGGCAAGAAAAAGTTCTTAGGCAAAGTGAAATTAACAAGATAAAACCAGGGCATACCTCCCAAATGTCACTATATCGCATAAAGCTGGGGGCTTGAAGGTGAGATACAAAGCCCATGGAGTGAAAGAGGTGGGCCAGCACTGGTGCACCTCTATTACCCCCCAGTTATACTCATAAATTGTCCAACATCCTCTAGCGCCCATAGGCACCATAATTGGATGGGGTCGTCCCTGTTGTTGAAGAGGGTCTCTCCAAGCATGTGTATATGAAACTCCCAGACGTACTGAGTCACCATTTCCTCCTTGGCACCCTCCAAACTCATACCCTCACAGTGTGCCTTGAGTGTAGCAAGCAAAATCGAACTGTCTTTCTTAAAGGCCAACATACGTCCTAACAATCTCTACATGAGACCATGGTAACGATCCAACTCGTAATCACAGGGTATGGACCGACCCCTCACCCGTAGGCCGATTATGTCTACAAAGTCCCAATGAGTAAGTGTGACTTTCCCAAATAACAAGTGAAAAGTGTTGGTAGAATCCCATCAACACTCAGCCAAACTCATGAGAAGGTATTTGTTCCGAAACAGTGAAGTCCATTCAAATACCTAGAAAACCCCATGGCTACCACCTTTGCCTTCACTACTTCAGGTATATGTTTCCACCAAATACCCACTAAATTCAATGACATAAGTCTGATGTTTTTGGGAAAAGGGCTACAAAGAAAAGAAGAACTTCAAACACAACAGGTCAATTTGTGCATGTAATTATTTGAAAAGGGTGGATGGACAGTGCATGCATGGTTCTTTTTTTCTTTTAGCGTAAATCTAGTGGTTTATTTGTATTTTCAACCCCTAAATTTGTTGTACCTTAATCATGCTTTAGAACAACCTGGTCAGATCAAGCCAAAAATTTAAAACTAGGGATATGAATTGAAATACCTCGTTGGTGAATAAAAGGTTACTTAGGTGAGTCATCTGATCGGGCATGAAAACCGTTTGGTCATCCATACTGCTAGTTGGCTGGAATCGCGACATGTGCCCGGTTTGAGGGCTTCTTTCGTGTCCCCTTTATGTTCTTTGAGCTTCCAGTTAATTCGAGACTTGATTGATAGATCGCTTGAATAGGAAGGCTATTACCCTAGATTTATCTTTGGGGATGTGCAATTAGGCTGAATTTGAAAGGAATTGGGAATCCCGAGCTTTCCCTTTTGGTTTAGAAAGAGGAAGAGAAAATCAGATAAATTAAGAAATGGGGTTACATTGAGCCCAAAGTTGAGTGTCCCAATTTGGGGATTTCTAGGCAGTGAAATGGGCCGGTTCTCCCTTGCTGTTGTCTGGCATCTGATAACCCATCCGATGTACGTATTTTTAATAACCATTAAGTTTCAGCAAAACCATTCAGTATACAGAGTAAACTGGTCAACAAATCTATATATATATATATATATATATATATATATATATATATATATATATATATGAAAGTCGAAGCAGAGAATGTAACATTCTCTTTCATATTTGGTAGGTCTCTTTTTATGCCATTTGGCATTCAACCAATCAAAAAAGTTTCACTTTTCTCTTTCTTCCACATCAGCATGTCCCATTTAAAAACAACTCTCTCTCTCTCTCTCATAATTTAAATTTATATCTCATTCTAATCTATATCTCATTTAAATCTTAAAACTTTCCTATTTTACACAAGTCTTATATGTTTTCACAATCTAACAAAATTAATGTCCTTCCTTTTACTTTATTATAAGTCATACAAAACGTATATGTATATATATATGTCTCTTTATACATATAATTATCCCTCATATTATATTTTTTCTTATGTTGCAATACTTTTTATACTGTTCTAGGTGAGTTTTATTAATAAAAATCTCAACACATGGGTTATTAATATTGTTACTAAAAATGATACAAAACTAAAAAGGTAAAAATAATATTATTTGTTATTATTATTCGACACTAAGTATAAACTTTTAACTTTCCGTTGTTGGTTCCGTATGCAACGCACGGGGTTAATGTTAGTATTCCTTAAGGGGGGGGGGGGGGTAAGTTTGATTTTATTGTAATTCTCCGGTCTCGCCCCTATTCCTTCTTAACCTTGGAAGAGAGTCAAGTTATCTTTCCAGTCTTTGCGTGCTTGTGTGCCTGTGTGTCTTATATGCTTGAGTAATTCTAGTCTCTGATATTTTTGCATCTTGTGTGCATGTGTGTCTCTATGCTTGCATAATCTCCTGATCCATAACTTTTTGTTCTTCGCTTGGTTGTGTGTCTTGTATGCTTGTTTAATTTACAGCTTTCTAGTGCATTGTTCAAAACTTTGGGTGCCTACATGCTTTAAATTTGCGTGTTCATGTGCTATGATAATTTCCCCTACTATAAAGAGCTATTTTTCAAATTTTGGTTAGGGCTTCTTTTATCCCATTTTTGAGTCACCTTGTGATTGTTGCTTTTGCTTATTAAGGCCACTAACCATCTTTCTTGATAATCCATTTTCAGGTGTGAACATCATTTGACTGCTTTCACATATGAATCTATTGCTCAAATTATAGATGTGTACAGTGTAAGGGCAGTATCACATCCAGCTTGTTGCTAGAAGCAACAATATTGTTAATATTAACTCTAGAAAATGAGTTGACATATCTTGCTCCTTCACTCAATGACCAACTGCCCTCGCGTACTGTTGGATCCAATTTAAGTGACTACTCCACGATCTTTTTTGGATACATCTAGATGATCAATCGTTGTTGCCGTTGGCCCTAACTTCTAGATTATACTCTCCTTTTTTGGCTAAGGGAATAAACGTTGTTACTACTGGCTCCAACTCTTAGTCGTAGATTTCTAGTGTATGTAGATAACTATCAAATCAATTTGGTGGCTTCGGCATTTAGGTTTGCATACTTTGTTTATCGACCATCCAAATTGATCTGGCGACTCCGGCAACAAGCAAATTATTTTTCAATGTATCTAGAGATTCGCTCAAAACGACTTGGTTCTCTGGCATCTAAATATGCTTCTTTGGAGTATTCCTAGATGACCACTCAAAAAAGATTTGGTGGCAACGACATCTAGGAGTACGGGTTTTGTCTATCGACCACTCAAATCAATTTGGTGGCTTTGCAAATAGACAAAGTTATTTTTCAGTATATCTGATTTGAAATTACAATTTTGTAATTGGCATGGTTTATTATTTTGTTTTGGTTGGAATATTAAAAGCGTGAAAGGCAACAAATGTTTATAATCGAATAATCTAGCTATGCACAGGTGTTGACGGAGTGCAACATATGAAGCGAATTCATGAGAAGCAACTATTACGCATCTCGGAGAATAAGAGAAAAAAAATGAGGCACCGCAACGAGTTCAACCCTGAAAATGAAAGGAAACCATCATTTGATGCCAAGAAAAGACTAATAGGTGGACTAGGGCAAAGGCTGCAGACTCAATGCATTACGAGGAATTGCACTACCTGTGGAAAACATGGGAACTCGCCCTGCTATAAGGACACGAGAGCGTATAATAATTGTGGAGCAACAAGACATATGGTGCAATGTCCCCACTGTTTAGAGGTGCTTAAATAATTAATGGTGGTTAAAAGGAAGATTTTAATGACATTTAGGAAGTGGTATACACTAATAGAGGCTAAATTTTTTTGGGGGGTCAAAATGTAATCACGAAAAATTTTGGAGCCATTTTGTAATTAGGAAAAGTGTTGGGGGATATTTTGCAATTATAAAAAATTGGCATGACAAGTGTACAATTTTTTGGAGAAGTTGTCTTAAGAGTTGGCCACTTCCTACTTCATTATTATACGGTAACTAATTAAATGTAATTATAAAATAATGGATAAAATAGAATTTAAAGGAAAGAAGGGAAAAAGGGGAAAACGAGAAAGAAAGAACACAATAAAAGCAGAAACAGAGGAAGAAAAGAGCTTGGTAGAACCGTAAGAAAGAACAAGAGAGAAGGGAGAGAAATTGGAAGGAACACCCTAAACGTAATAATTTTTCCTTTAGAGTAAGTTTTGTGTGTGTGTGTGAATTTTTTGGTGGGGGTGCGTGTGTTTAAGGTTATGCAGTTTGTGCGTGTATGTGTGTATGCGTGAATGTGAGCCAGTGTGTGTTAAGGGATGACATGCAACTCTAGCAGCCATGCATGAGTTTGTGTGTATATGTGTACGTGTGTGTGCACGCGCGTGCCTGCGTGTGTAATAGTGTGTATAGGTTTGTGTTTCAGGTGTGTTGGAATGTGTGTTTATATGTGTAGCAATGTGGGTGTGTGGGAATTATGTGTGTGTTCGATAGAGAGTGTTGCAGCTAAAAACTGGATCAGGAACCACACCAAAAATCAGGCCTGCAAAAGAGAACACGGAGTGACCGCCGGGTGGGGTTCCGGCGGGGGAACGCTCTGATGCTTAAGTCAGAGATGGCTAACAATGTAGAACTCTGAAGAAGCAGTAAGACACAATGTGTGATTGTGTGTGAACTTGTCTTTACCTGAGGGGCTTGACCCCTTTATATAGTGGTAGAAGGAGGAGTCCTAGTAGGACTGGGCTTTGACCAACTCTAATCAGAATCTAATTAGGATCCTAGAGGATCTCATGTCAATCTGAACTGATAGAATCAAAGCCTCTTTAGGATTTTGCCTGGTGATTAATACGGTACATGCCATATCAGTAATGAGCCAGTATAGGTTACGTGTCATAACTGCCACGTGTCGTCCGTAGATTGGAAGGATATTTTTAGCTATATCATATGCCCCCTGCTTTTACCAGCATTTACTGAAGCGGGTGGAAGCACACTTTTCCCACTAGTGATAGCGAAATATGCCAAAAGCAGGATCAAATCTGTTTGCCCCCATTTCAAATATTTGAAGAGTTCTCTGCTCGGACATGGTTCTGTTCGGCAGAGTTCTGCTCGGATGGAATTCTGCTCGAGCATGAATCTGTTCAGACATGATTCTGCTCAGACATGGTTCTGTTCGGCAGAGTTCTGCTCGGATGGAATTCTGCTCGGGCATGAATCTGTTCGGACATGGTTCTGTTCGGACAGAGTTCTGCTCGGATGGAATTCTGCTAGGGCATGATTCTGTTCGGACATAGTTCTGCTCGGCCGTTGTCACTCTGCTCGAGCAGAGTGTTCGGACGGGATTCTGTTCGGACAGAATTCTGCTCGGCCGTTGTCATTCTGCTCGGGCAGAGTGTGCGGACGGGATTCTGTTCCGACAGAATTCTGCTCGGCCGTTGTCACTCTGCTCGGGTAGAGTGTTCGGACGGGATTCTGTTCGGACAGAATTCTGCTCGGCCGTTGTCATTCTGCTCGGGCAGAGTGTGCGGACGGGATTTTGTTCCGACAGAATCCTGCTCGGCCGTTGTCACTCTGCTCGGGCAGAGTGTTCGGACGGGATTCTGTTCGGACAGAATTTTGCTCTGCCACGGTCACTCTGCTCTGGCAGAGTGTTCGGACACGATTCTGCTCGGGCAGGATTCTGTTCGACCACAGTCACTCTGTACGAGCAGAGTGTTTGGACGGGATTCTGTTCGGACAAAATTATGCTCGGCCGTTGTCACTCTGCTCGGGCAGAGTGTTCGGACGGGATTCTGCTCGGACAGAATTCTGCTCAGCCGTTGTCACTTTGCTGGGGTAGAGTGTTCGGACGAGATTCTGTTCGGACATAATTCTATTCGGCCGTTGTCACTCTGCTCAGGCAGAGTGTTTGGACGGGATTCTGCTCGGCCGTTGTCACTTTGCTGGGGCAGAGTGTTCGAACATGATTCTGCTCGGGCAGGATTCTGTTCGGCCATTGTCACTCTGTACGCCCAGAGTATTCGGACATGATTATGCTTGGGCAGGATTCTATTCAGCCACGATCACTCTATTCGGGCAGAGTGTTCGGACACGATTCTGCTCGGTCAGGATTCTGTCCCGCCACTGTCACTCTGTTCGGGCAGAGTGTTCGGACACGATTTTGCTCGGGAAGGATTCTGTTTGGCTGCGGTCACTCTGTTCGGGAAGAGTGTTCGGACATGATCCTGCTCGGTCAGGATTCTGTTCGGCCACGGTCACTCTGTTCGGGCAAAGTGTTCGGACACGATTATGCTCGGGCAGGATTATGTCGGCCATTACCTTGGTTCCCTCCACGTGTCTCCTTCTCCATTAATGTCTTTGAGCGGGAATTGAGAGTTTCAAGTTTCTCTATTCATCTGCTTGTGACACGTGTGTGGTAGATGAACCGTTGCGATTCCCCAGAAACAGTTATTCGGGGTTTTCTCTATAAAAGGAGATCTCCATTTCATTTTCACCTCACTCAAATCATTTGGAAGCATTCTTCACTTCAAGTAAGTCTCTCTTCATCTCCTCTTTCTGTTCAGCATTTCAAGTTTTTGTAGTTTGTTTAGAAGACATGTCCGAGTCCTCAGTCTCGGTTTCATCTCCTGAAGAGGATATAGTCATTAGCAGTAGTTCATCATCAAGATCAGGTCGAGTTTCAACTTCAAATAGTGAAGTTGGGACTTTAAATCCACAGCTTCTCTGACCTTTATCCTCAGAACCACTACGCCCTTCATCTTCTCAACCTCTCCAGCCTTCAACCTCCCAACGATCCCCATCTTTGCCTGCCAAGAATGCCTTAGGCGATGTTAAGGATCAAGCCGAAGATGAGGCTAATCCTAGGCCTTGGTATACAGCAGACGAGAAGTTGAGTAAAATGTCTACCGAAGATTTGGTGGAATTGCTCCGGGAATATCCTCTTCCCGTAGGCGGGTATGCTCGTCTCCCTGGCTTGCAAGAACCAGCCAATTATGGAACGAAGTATGAAACTGGGATATACGAAGAGCAAGTAAGATCTAGATACAGACTTCCTCTTCACCCTTTTGCTCTGCGTTTCTTCGAGCATTACCACATGGCCCCAGGTCAGCTTGTTCCCAATGGCTGGAGGAGGCTTGTCGGGCTCATTTATCTGGTTCAGACTTCAGGCTACAAATCAGATACAACAGATTTTATGAGAGTATTCTTTGAAATCTGTTTCGTCAAGGGGGTTGCCAATTGTCCAGGATGGTACTATATTCACAGTAGGCATCGACTTCTGAAAGGGGGGCCAAAGTCGAATAAAGGTTGGCACTCCAGATACTTCTTCATTGGCCGTTCTGATAAAGGGAAGCTTCCGTTTGACAGAGAGTGGAATCCTTACTGTAAGTATTTTGAGAACCCTGGCAAGCCTGCTCCAAACAACCTTACCAAACACATTCTTAGCCACATCAAACTTCGGGGCGGACTTTCCATTAATGAACCCTTATCAGAGCAACAACTAGAATGGGCGAGGATCATTCCTCGCACTCTTGTTCCAGCTAGAGCTGTAACCCCTCCTCCTGGCCTACTATCTCTAGCACATTTCCTGCTGAGAGCGCGTCTCTAGGTGTGCTTTAAATAGGCTTTTGGTTTCAGTCTTTGTTTCAATGTGTATTCTTATATTGATTGCCAACTCCTTTGAAGAAATGGCCAGCGGAAGTGGAAAAACACCGCAAGAAGGTTTCAAACGCTAGCGGTCCCACGGATGGCGCCATCCGTGGGACCGCTAGCCTAGCCAATCGACCTCAAGAGAATTCAAACGCTCGATTTGCAAGCAACGGTGGCAACACGTCGAAACCGCCGCCACCGTCGAAGGTCTCAAAACTCTAAACTACAGCGGCACCACTGCCGTCAACTGTACCTATGTGGGCAGCCCCACACCCGATCCACTTTTTAGCTGTAACAGATTGTCTTGCAGAAAGCCAAAGGGAAGAGGAGAGAAAAACAGCCAAGTACAGAGTTGCCCCCTGCTCCAAAGAAGACAAGGGTTATCCCTCCCGACCACTCTCCGCAGATCGTGGAGAAGGTGTCCGTCGAAGAGGATCCCATCTTTCATCCCAGATGGACTCTTCGTTCCAATGATGTTGGGATGCCAGATAGTTAGATTTCAGAGCAACACCTTGTTCACAGAGTTCTTCCTCAAGACAAGGAAATATTTCAGAACCAAACTCACGAGACCTTTGCATGTTCCTTTGCTCAGGCTGTATATACGGTGAGATTCTTTCTTCTAGTTTTCTCTTGTATTTACTTTCGGACTCCATTTTACTGATCGTCGCAATCTTTATCGCAGATGTATGCCAGTGGGTCTGAAATGCTTTCTCGCTTTGAGATGGCAAGGCAGGTGGCCGCTGAGGAAGCTCAGCAGAAGAGGGATGCCATTAAGGAGGCGCAAGAAGCTACTCATCGTGCTGAAGAGCTGAGTAATCGAGAGGAAGATTATCTGGCTAAGATTGCCACTCTGGAGAAGAGGCTGGAGCGAATAAAGAGGAAGGCGGCAGAAGAGGTAACCAAAGCTCGAGACCAAGGCATCCGCGACTTCTTGGACAAAAATGCGGGGGATGAATGGCTGAAGAAGCGGACCGAAGATGGCCTTGAGATCTATGATCTTGGCTTTACAAAGGCCAAGGAGATGTTTGCCGAGCGCTTTCCTGACATCCCCTTGGAGGATTTTATTCTGCCTGCGGTGGCGTCTCCATCTAAAGAGACTGCTATGCCTTCAGAGGCGGGGGATGCCGCAGCTTCTCATCCTCTGGGGGAAGGTCCGTTTGGTGATGCACCCGAGCCCTAAATTTTAGCCCTTGTATCTGGGCTTTGTTGTTTATCTAGACAGAGAATTTTAATGCCCTTTCAAGGGCTTTATTGTAAAACTCTTTATCTTTTATTTCATGTTGATCCGTTACTATGTGTTTCTTATGGTTTGTGTTTACCATTCACACAGTATCAATAATGTTTACTTTGACTCAAACCCTTTATTCGTCACTTAAAGAGTTGGCAAAGAAGTCGAGCACCCTCGCTCGGCCTAAACTTCGAAGAAGTTAAAAGCTTTATTGGAGTGACGATGCCCCCATTAACTTTTGTTTCTTCACGGACTTAGATCTGTAGCTAATCCGTTTCGCCTTCTTTTGTATTTTATAAAACCCAAGAGTTATATACTCTGTTCGGACAGAGTGTTCGGCCCTCACTCTGTTCGGACAGAATGTTTTGGCTAAGTTGATCACTCTGTTCGGGCAGGGTGTTCGGCCATCACTCTGTTCGGACAGAATGTTTTGGCTAAATTGATCATTCTGTTCCGGCAGAGGGCTCGGCCATCACTCTGTTCTGACATAATGTTTTGGCTTAGTTGATCATTCTGTTCGGGCAGGGTGTTCGGCCATCACTCTGTTCGGACATAATGTTTTGGCTAAATTGATCATTCTGTTCGGGCAGAGGGCTCGGCCATCACTCTGTTCGGACAGAATGTTTTGGCTAAGCTTACATCACAACAATGCTGAGAAACATAACTTTATTGCTCGAGAAAAAGTTTACATTGCATTGCTGGACAACCCATTTATTCCCAAAATCTGCTAAAGACCACTTGGAGTTCTGACAAGGTCGAAGGCCCTTATCCCCCAAAAAAGGAAGTGTTTTGGCTCGGGCCAAGACACTACTGGTAATATCTGTGCAAGTTCTCAGCATTCCAAGTGCGAGGGATAGACTCTCCTGAAAGTGTGCCAAGTGCATAAGCGCCCGTCTTGAGCACCTTTATCACACGGTAAGGTCCTTCCCAATTTGGAGATAACTTTCCCGTTGCTGCCTTTGGATTCGAGACTTCCAATTTGCGAAGGACTAAATCTCCCTCATTAAACTACTTGGATCGGACTCTCTGATTGTAATATCGTGCGACTCGTTGTTTAACGTTAACGGATCGTACATGGGCTTGAGTTCGGGCCTCTTCCACTAAGTCAAGATTTGTGCGGAGTCCAACATTGTTGTTTAATTCGCTGAAATGTAAGGCCCGGATTGTTGGGACTCCTATCTCAACTGGCAACATCGCTTCGGTACCATAGCAGAGCGAGAAAGGCGTTTCTCCTGTGACCGAATGTGGAGTTGTTCGATAGGCCCACAACACTTTGGGGAGTTCATCCACCCATGCGCCTTTAGCTTCATTTAGCTTCTTCTTCAATCCTTGTAAGATGTTTCGATTCATGTTTTCAGTCTGACCATTGGATTGTGGATGAGCCACTGAAGTGAACCTCAGATCGATCGAAAGGTTCGAGCAAAAGGTCCAAAAATTGTTGTTGTCAAACTGTTTGCCGTTATCAACGACCAAAGCTCTTGGCACTCCAAAACGACAGACAAAGTTTTTCCAAAAGAAGTCTTCACACTTGGCTGAAGTAATGGTTTCCAGAGATTCTGCTTCGGTCCATTTGGTGAAGTAGTCTATTGCCACAATCACAAACCGTCGTTGCCCCGATGCCATGGGAAAAGGTCCTAGTAGATCCATTCCCCATACAACAAAGGGGATGGGGGAAACAATTGAAGTTAATGGAGCAACTGGTGTATGAGAAAGCGGTGCAAACTTCTGACATTGGTCGCACCTTCGGGTGAATTCGATGGCGTCTTTCTGCATCGTAGGCCAGTAATATCCTTGCCTTAAGATTTTCTGCGCCAACGTCCTTCCCCTAAGATGTTGACCGCATATCCCTTCATGTACTTCTTGTAATGCGTATAGGGATTCCGATGGGCGTAGACATCTGTGGTAAGGAAGGCTGAATGATTTCTTGTATAGAGTACCTTCAACTAAAACATACCTAGCAGTTTTTATGCGAAGGTTCCTCGCCTCATGTCTTTCATTTGGTAATTCGCCCGTGGACAGGTATTTGATGATCCTGTCCATCCAACAGGGTTCTTGATCTATGATTTCAATCTCATCATGAGAACTGATACTGCGATCGTTGAGGAATTCAAGGTATACTGGGCGTCGGGCCTCCGTTTCTTCAGCGGAAGCGAGTCTTGATAATGTATCTGCTTGAGTATTCTGGTCTCGGGGGATTTGGCGAATGGTGAAGTTGAGAAACTTCACAGCTAAAGTTTTAACTAAGTTGAGATATTGAGCCATTCTTTCGTCTCTGGCCTCATAATCTCCCAAGACATGATTGACCACCAGTTGGGAATCGCTGTGAACTGATAGGGAGTCCACCTTTAAGGCATGTGCTAGCCTTATTCCCGGGAGAAGAGCCTCATATTCGGCTTCGTTATTTGAGGTTTCAAACCTAAAACGAAGTGCGTACTCAATAGTAAAACCTTCTGGACTTATAAGAATAATCCCGGCTCCACTATTGCCAACAGCTGAAGAACCGTCTACATAAAGATTCCAAGGATCTGTAACCTTAGAGATCACTAATTGAGGTGGGTCTTCAGGTAACGTGCACTCGACAATAAAGTCCGCTAGGGCTTGAGCTTTAACTACAGTGCGAGGTTTATACTAGAGATCGAATTCTCCCAACTCAACGGACCAGTTTACCAATCTTCCTGATGCCTCAGGGCTCATCAATACCTTTCGGAGTGGTTGGTCTGTCAGAACGACAATGGTATGAGACTGAAAATATGGTCGAAGATGCCTAGCTGATATGATAAGGGCTAGGGCAATCTTGTCGATCTTCGGATATCTTGTCTCCACATCTTGTAAGACCTTGCTGACGTAGTAGATGGGTTTCTGGACCCCATCTTCCTCTCTGATCAAAACAGTGCTGACGGCAACTTCGGTGACAGAGAGGTATATCAATAAGTCTTCTCCTGGGAATGGTTTTAAAAGTAGGGGCGGAGAACTCAAGTGTGCTTTCAGCTCTTCGAACAATTTCTGACAATTGTCCATCCAAACAAAATTCTTTGCCTTTCTGATGGCTTTAAAGAATGGCGAGCATCGTTCAACTGATCGTGCCATGAACCTTCCCAAAGCTGTAACCCTTCCGTTAACTCTTGCACTTGTTTGACGGTTTTTGGAGGCGTCATGGCTTGAATGGCTTTTATCTTTTCTGGGTTTGCTTCAATTCCTCGTTGAGAAACAATAAACCCCAAGAATTTCCCTGATTCAAATCCGAAAGCGCATTTGAGCGGGTTCAGCTTCATTCTATACTTTCGAAGGATGTCGAAAGTTTCTCTCAAGTCTTCCACATGGAATTCAGACTTTACACTCTTTACGAGCATATCGTCAACATAGACCTCCATGTTCTTTCCGATCAGGTCTCGAAAGATCATGTTCACCAGGCACTGGTAGGTTGCCCCGGCGTTCTTAAGTCCAAAGGGCATTACTTTATAACAATATAGCCCTCTTTCTGTGATGAACGAAGTTTTTAGGACATCGTCCTCGTGCATCATGATCTGGTTATAACCAGAATATGCATCCATGAAACTAAGCAATTCGTGGCCTGAAGTAGCGTCGATCAGAAGGTCGATTCTTGGAAGCGGGTAGCTATCCTTCAGACACGCTTTGTTCAAGTCAGTGTAATCAATACAAATTCGCCATCTGTCGCCGGGTTTAGGAACCATGACAACGTTGGCTATCTAATCCAGGTAGTAGATCTCTTCAATGAATTTTGCAGTCAATAGTTTATCTACTTCTTCTTCAATCTTCTCCTGTCTTTCTGGCGCAAAAGTCCTCTTCTTCTGCTTAACAGGTTTTTTGGATGGGTCAACATTCAGCCTATGGGTAATGATCTCGGGATCAATCCCTGGCATGTCTGCCGTTGTCCATGCGAAAATATCCGCATAGGATCTCAATAGGTTCACCAGCTCGAGCTTGGTGTCTTCTTTAAGATTTGAGCCTATGCGAACCATTTTGTTTTCTTCTCCGGGATATACTTCAATGCTCACAAGATGTTCAACAGGTTCTCCTCTTTGCATCTTTGTGTCCTCCCGAAGGTCTTCGATAATCAGTGCTTCTTTGTTCTTCGATCGGCATGAAGTCACGTAGCACTGACGAGCCGTAGTTTGGTCTCCTTTCACCTCTCCAATCCCGTGTTCCGTGGGGAACTTCATCTTGAGGTGATAAGTTGACACTACCGCTTGTAACATATTGAGTGCTGGTCATCCCAAGATTGCATTATATGCTGAGGGGACTTTTACCACCACAAAATTAACCATGAAGTTGGCTTGTGCTGGAGGTGTGCCAATCGCAACTGGGAGTGCGATAATACCTTCGGCTGCAATCGGATGATTGGAAAATCCATACAACGGTGTATCCATCTTTTGGAGACGGTCCGTTGGAATATTCATCTTCTCGAATGCATCATGGAATAAGATTTCTGCGGAACTTCCGTTATCAATCAAGACACGCTTGACATCAAAGTTCCCAGCTTTAATGGTGATGACTAATGGGTCATCGTGGGGGCTTTTTATGCCCTTCGAATCATCATCGGAAAAGGTGATCGTCGCTGCGGGTACCATTTTCAGCTTCTTATTCGGGGGCGGGCTCGTTACGCACACCTCTCTGGCGTATGCTTTGCGAGCCTTACCCGATGAACCTCCTGCGGCTATTCCCCTAGATATAGTGTTGATCGTACCCGCATTCTCTTCTCGATCTTCTCTTTCTTCCATGGCTGGTGGTGTTTGTTGACTTCCGTCTCCAGGAGCTACAAACTTTCTCAACTGGCCACGCTTGATAAAGGGTCTCAATTGCTCGTTTGAGCGACCGCAGTTGTCAGTTGTGTGGCCATGATCGTTGTGAAAGTGACACCGTAAATCTTTGTTCCTCTTTTTGGTCGGGATTTCATTATGTCTGGCCACTAGAGAGCCTTGTTGTCTTTGATCTCGTGAAGAATTTGCGACGGCTTTGCATTGAGGGGTGTCAGATTAAACGTGTCTTTTGGACGTCGTTCATCACGTTTAGGACGTTTTGCTGACTTTCCTTCTGGAGGAGTTACTTCTCGAGATCGTTTCTTCTGTTCCGGTTTCCCTTCTCTACGTCGGTCCCTGTGTGTCTCCAGGTATTCTTCTGCTTGAATATATTTGTTAGCCTTCTCAAGAAGGGCTTTGATATTACCTGAAGGACTTTTGTTCACAGAGAAAGTGAACTTGGATGTGGGTCGAAGGCCTCAGAGGAATGCAGTATATTTCACGGATTCATCCAAGTTGTCAATTTCTAAAGTGGCTGCATTGAATCGTCCGAGAAAACATGCCAAAGACTCATTTTTCTCTTGCACAATGTTTAGCAGACTCGTCGAGTTCTTCCTTCGGGAGCGACTGCTTATAAAGTGCTTTTGAAAGAGATCCGATAATTGGCCAAAGGAGTAGATGGACCTTGGTTGTAGAGATTTGAACCATGCATGTGCAGCTTTCCTTAGAGTGGTAGGAAAGGCTCTGCACATGACAGCATCTGAAACCTAGAGGAGTAGGATGTTTGTTTGAAACTGGTAAACATGTTCTCCTGGATCCCCAGTCCCGCCGTAGAGGTCACATTGAGGCATTCAAAAATTGGGAGGCAACTTTGCTTTCTCGATGGCTTCGGATAACGGATATCCAGATTCTTCCCTCGGGGGAGATTGTTCTGGATCACGATATCTAGGGGCAACCTTCCAAGAGTCTCGTCCTCGGGTACGAAACTCAGGCTTCTTCTTTCAGTGGATAGATTGTCGAAGTATCTCAGCTTCGGCGGCCTGTGCGGGAGAGGAGTTGGTACTGTCTTCGACTGAAGAATCGCGACGGTAGCATGATCCACTCCTGGTTACGTGATCTCCACTTTTATCTTTGTGATTGTAAGTTGGATCGGCCATTGATTGGTATTTGCGACCGTAACTTGATCTGGATGTGAGACGAAGACGAAGATCACCGAGATCAAGATGAGAATGGTAAGTGGATGAAGGAGCCACTGCCATGTTGAGCTTTTTTTTGAAGAGCGTTCACGACATCTTTTAGCTCGTGGATCTCTTTTGTAAGTTCGGCATGGGGTGTTTTGAATAACTTACGGTTCAGGCGATGATGAAGGTCCCCATTTTTCAGAGTAGACGTCGGAGAGTGATTTCTTCGAGGTCTACCTTCTGATTTAGGAGTTGCAGATGTGACGTTAACGTGTGCATCTTCCACAGAATTGGCATGACGACGTGAAGGTGTCGAACGGTGGTCACGACTGAGTCGACGAGAGATGCTCGTTCGGGCGTGATGGTGTGGAGAACGACTATGTGAAGAGTCGCTAGAAGAAGAATGATTGGCCATGTTCCCTGTAGCGGTCCCACGGATGGCGCCAATCTGTTGCAGCTAAAAACTGGATCGGGAACCACACCAGAAATCAGGCCTGCAAAAGATAACACGGAGTGACCGCCTGGTGGGGTTCCGGTGGGGGAACGCTCTGATGCTTAAGTTAGAGATGGCTAACAATGTAGAACTCTGAAGAAGCAGTAAGACACAATGTGTGATTGTGTGTGAACTTGTCTTTACCTGAGGGGCTTGACCCCTTTATATAGTGGTAGAAGGAGGAGTCCTAGTAGGACTGGGCTTTGACCAACTCTAATTAGAATCTAATTAGGATCCTAGAGGATCTCATGTCAATCTGAACTGATAGAGTCAGAGCATCTTTAGGATTCTGCCCGGTGATTGATACGGTACATGCCATATCAGTAATGAGCCAGTATGGGTTACGTGTCATAACTGCCACGTGTCGTCCGTAGATTGGAGGGATATTTTTAGCTATATTAGAGAGGAATATAAACTGTAGCCGTAATTGTCACTATAGGTAGTGAATTTGTAGGCTGTCCTGAATTCTAATCTTTTAAAATAGTTCTGAGCATATTTTGGCCAAGTGCCAAAAAAGTAACCCCTATTATTTTTACGAGACAAACACTGTGTATTTTTTGAAGTTTTTCTGTGTTTATGAAGGATGCTAAATAATCGTATCAGTAAAAAGAAAATTTTTTGAGCAAAAAAATTTGAAGGACTTTTTAGTCCAAAATTTACTTTAGGTTGCTTAAAAGAGTATTTTAAGATGTTTCCGAGATTTTCGGTGTGATAATCACCAGTGGTGTTTTGGTAAATTTTCACCTGAGAGGAAGTGTTTTGGTAAGTTTACCTACAAGAGGGATGTTTTGGTAAATTCACATAAAATAGAGATATTTTGATGATATTACTTATGAGAAGGATGTTCTGGTGATTTAGATATGAGGAGGGTGTTTGGGTAACTTTACAAAACTTGGGGTGTTCGGGTAATTTTACAAAACTTGGGGTGTTCGAGTAATTTTTCATACCCGCTGATAAACTGAGTGAAACACATAGTTGAGCATTTGGAATTAATTTATTGCATGATTCGTTTGTTCATATACGGTAGAAGGTGACCGAGTTTGGATTCAAAGGAGAACTTCCAGATTTGGTTAAGCGGTTTTGTAAATGACTTGTCAATTCAACTAGTATTTATATAAAGAATATATATTTTTACTTTTAAAAAGCATTGTTTATCAGCCTTGAACTGTTTTCGTTAAATTTATCTGCTTTGTTTTGGAGAAAGGAATCTTGCTAAAAAGTCTGTAACAACATTGTTTCTTGCTTAAAACCGGACCAACATGAAAAAGGATATTTGTTAGAGATTATAATAGAATTTGGATTTGAAATGCTTAGAGTAAGTGAGATGTTTTTGTATTGGCTTTATTGTGAGTATTAAATGTTTTGGGAAACTATTAAAATGTTGTGAAATGGTTTGACCAACTGTGACTGAAGGAGTATATTTGTGATCAAACGGAAATGATGATTTTTGCTTACTAGATTGTTGTGCCCCATATCTAATAGGGAATGTTAGATTGCAGGCTCTGGGGCGATGTTATTGGCGTAATGTGCATTACTACTTTAAGTGGTCATCCTGGTTCCACAGTGATTATTATCCTAAGATGGGATTATGGGTCCAAGCCAGTAGGACGATGTACGCTGACAGATCCAAGTCATTGGGACCAAATGCTGATCACAGTATATTGTTTCAGCAGTAGCTTGGTTGGAATTGTCTTGTGAAGACGTTTTTGTTCTGTTAAAGATTTTTATGCCCTCAGTTTTGTTCCCTTTACTCTATTATGATTTATAGAGTAATTTAAAATGAAAGAAGTCACTACAAATATCCACTTGAAGAATGTTGTTGCACTAAAGATATCGAACAAATGCAATATAAATAAAGGAAATAAAAACATTAGGCTAAGGTATAAATTTTGAAGTTGAAGCATGTCTCTTAATAATTATTCTTGCAACCAATTGCAAGAATGAGAAGATGGTATCATGGTAGGACCTCTAGCTATACGCTTTAAGGTAAAACAATGAAGCGTGCTAGCAATATACCAAAAAGTAAGGTCGTCTTGCGTCTACCAATGGGGGAAGGATGCAATTCAATTGAAGTGCGTAACTAAACTGGTTCATTTTACAGGTCAGAATTGGAAGGCCCAATGGTTTGACTCATTAAATCATACTCGATTAGTCTTTGTGACTAAGTGTTATTTTTTTAATACTTTTGTCAATATGACTGCAGAATATCTGTCAAAAAGATCAGTAATAGTATTCTAAAAAAAATTCTTCGCGTAGCGTAATGTATTATGTATTATAAGATATGATTTGATCGTTGAAATCTTTTCAAAGAGTATTTTGATATATGAATAGCATGTATACTAACATAATGTGTGTATTGTACTATAACTAAGCCATAGTAAATTGATAGCATTGCTTTAAATCTTTGTTAAGGACAAATTCCAACCAATTCAATTCAAAAAAATCTCTTCTCATGTAGGTAAAATTACAACAAAATTAGAGTTCAAGAGCACTAAGACGTAGTACCTTGGCGAGGGAACATAGAAAAGACCAAAGGATACGATATGGTCAAACACCTTGCATGTAGTGCAAAGGCTGAAGATAGGGTAAAGAAAAAAAAGATTAAACGAGTCAAGGCATGGAGAAGAAATTGAGAAAATAAGGTATAACTGGTTTAATTTGATGAAGGGGAGGCATACCACTACAAACATTCGTTGCCCAAAGCTAGTCCGAGTGGCCACTATTCTTGGAGCAGTTTCTTTTGCTGTACTGGCAAGACAATTTGGGGATTAGAAAACTTGTTAGTTTATAGGGGGATGGTATATTATCTAAGGGCAGGATCATTTGAGCGGCTGGATGAAGGTACTTGTTCCTTTGTGGGGTTTACTATTTCTCCTTAATGTTCACAACACTTCCCATCGGTGCTAAAGGATTGGCTGGTTAGTCTGTAATATGTTGCAAGTTAAAGGGCATTTTTGTCATAAAAATGTGTAGAAACAGTATTAAGCACCTTCGACTTTTAAGATATATATATACACACACACACACATATATATATATATACACACACACACACATAAATATGTATATAGGTCTCATCAAGTAGTGACAGAAAACCGTAAGGCGAAATAAATTGAGGAGGGTTTGAAATAATCCTTTATGCCAAGGAAAATGGGTTTGTACCTATGTGGAGGTGCCAAAAAGACTGCAATCCGAGTCAGCTTCCAAGTATGCAAAGTGAGAGACAGTGAGGGCAAAGTAATGGCAGAGAGAAAGGCTCTTCAGACAGGCCGTGAGGGCTCACAGTGCTGTGCAGACAAGGCGAAGATGAATAGGGCTGGTGACCGACAATCCAAGCTAGGGTCAGCGTTAGGGATGCAACGTCAAGGGTCTGATGTCAGGGGTTTAAACATGTTTCTCTCTCCAAAATTCTAGAGAGAATGGGTTTTTAGAGAGAGAAAGTGAAAATGTCAAATGAGAGAGTTCCGTTGAAAATTAAATCCAAGGTCCCTTATTTATAGAGAAAAGTGTGCCAGTGTCATCAACGTGTCATCAGTTGACATGTGTCACCCCTGGGAATGACACGTCACCAGGGGGTCCACAAATATCGTTTCTCTGTCGGACTGTCGGTTCCTAAATTTGTACATTGCCCCACACAACATCTCTTTACCTGTCTGAGAAGACTGAAGACACCGTGACGGCAAGATCAGAGTAAGCTTGTTGCCCCAGCCACCGGTCCAAGCCCTTACTGAATCTCACAAGGTGAGTCGACAAACGCGTAAAGAACCTAACAGCAGTGAGGGTTGCCCCTATAATCAACTATCAGGCGGACTAGGCGCGATGCCCTTCAAAGACCTACTCCTATCCCAGAGTGACCAGGGGGTCATCGTCCTGGGAGGGCCGATGATCACTGGTAACATGAGTGGACATGGGCGTAGCTCGGTGCCTAGTGTCACGCAGGTCACCCCAGGCGGCGATAACTTTATGGTAACGAGTCTATCCCGCTACGAAGGGTCCTCGTGCTGGAGCACTATGAACGGAGCCCCCTAGAATGAAGACAGAAATAACTGTGGTAACGAGCCTATCCCGCTGCAAGGGGTCCTCATGCCGAAGCATTACGAACGGAGCCCCCCCAGAATGAAGACTGCTATAGCTTTGTGGTAACGAGCCTATCCTACTTCGAGGGGTCCTCATGCCGGAGCACTACGAGTGGAGCCCCCCGGAATAAAGATGGCAATGGCTTCTATGGTAGCGAGCCCATCCCGCTGCGAAGAGTTTCCTTGCCGGAGCACTACTAGCGGAGCCCCCAGGAACGACGATGGCGATGGCTTCTGTGGTAGCGAGCCTATCCCGCTACGAGGTGTCCTCATGCCGGAGCACTACGAGAGGAGCCCCTCGAAATGCTGCACACTCCGGATAGTGGGTCGGAGCATGTTCTACGTCCATGGCGGGGGCGTATGGTGTGGTGCCAGGGGGCCTGCAACATGACTGTGGTGCACGGGCATGGTGACGACCGTTGCCAAACAATACCTGGTGCCGGGGGCACATGTCATAGAAGTAGCGCATGGGCGCGGTCATGGTGCCAGGGGCACTGTAGTGTGACAGAGAGCCAGGGGCACGGCTGTATCAGCGGTGCAGCGTATGGCGCGGTGGAGTGTCAAAAATGGCTCGCGGGCATAGGCGATGGTCATTAAGGCGACGGCGTATGGGCAACAACGGGCGCCGTACGGTCGCGGTGATGAGTGAGCATTGTAGACCGTAGTGCATGAATGAGTTAAGCAAATGGGAGGTCAGCAGCCCCCCATGACAAGGGTGGTTAACCCCCCCCCCCCCCAAATGAGGGTGGCCAACCCCCCATCTTAAGGGAGGTGGCCGACCCCTTCTTAAAGAGGGTGGCCAATCCCCTCTTTAAGGAGGTGGCCGAACCCCTTTTAAAGGGAGTGGCTGACCCCCTTAAGGGGGAAGGCGTGCCAAGTCCCAGTTGGCATATTTTCTAAGTGTTGGTGGCGCCGATGTCGTTACGCTGGCGACAAAATTAATTTTAGTAATGCAGAAAGTCAATGAAAAATGCACGTGACTTGAGCATGCGCATTTTAATCGGTCTACAGTGTTGAAAAGTTGACCGTTGAATATGTGACGTGTCGTGCAAAAATGGGACCCCTTGTGGGCCCTTGGGTGTGACCAGAGTAGGTTGGGAACATAAGCCCCCTGTGTGGGGTGTGCGCGGAGGGACAACCCGAGCGGGCACCACACGCATAAACATTGTTGTGTAATAAGAACAACTCTTTTTTTTTGGTGCAAAAAAGAGATAGCGCTAATTATAAAGAGAGCGGAGAAGAAATAAGAACGCGCATGTCATGAGATGTGTTTCATAGTGTAACGCAAAAAGGAGAAGTGTAGTGCTAAAATAGAGGTTGCATCGCAAAAATGAGGTTGCGTCGCAAAAATGGGATTGCGTGAAATTTGTGGGAGCAAAAATATTAAGAATAAAAAAATATTACGATAGCGTTCAATAAAAAGTAGCGCGCAAAAAATGAAGTTAGCGCGAAAATGAGATGATCCGTTTGAAAAAAGAGTTATTGGGTGTGGGGGGAAAAACTTGTAGTTTGAAATTCAAATGAGTGGCCAAGATTAAATCTTGGCCCACCCATATATAAAGAGAGGGAAAGGGGTGAGTCTTCCATAAAACTCACTCAAACTTCAAGAGAGAGAGAGAGAAAGATAAAAGAAGAGAGGAGAAGAAATGGCAAGGAGGCCAAGGGTTGGAAAGAAGAAGGGGTTGGTAGGGGTCATGGGGGAAGAGAGCGGGAGAGGGAAGAAAGAAGAATATGGGGAGAAAGAAGGGGGAAGGGGGAAGGGGAGGTGGTTGCTCGGGGAGGGGGTGGGTCATGGCCACCCGAGGGGGATCGGCCACCCGAGGTACATCCGTGGGCAGCCATGCGGCAGATGCGGGTGCTTCAGTGTGGGTGAGTGGAGGCAGTGGTATGGCCGTTGGGGACAAAGAGAAGGGGAAAAAAGGGGAAGGAAGATAGAAGGGGAGGGAAGGAGGGGGGTCAGCCCGTGTGGGGGGGTCAGTCATGCCAGGGGGTTGGCTGCATTGGGGGGGTCGGTGACTCCAAGGGGGTCGGCCACCCTGAGTGCCCAATAGGCCCCAATGCCCGGCCACATAGCCCGAATCGACACTAGTGGTGAAGAAAGTTAGGCGAACGATGTGGGCGAAGTCGCGAGGCACTGCGGTGAGCACGTTGTGACCGCCATGGGGTATGACGACCACACCTGTTCTGGCACCTCCAGTAGATGATGCGGTGCCAGCACTGGTCGGGGAGGCGGGAGTGCTATTGAATTTGAAGACGGTGGTTTGAGGTCATATGATCTAGAGCCGGACAAGATGAGCACATTACTGGGGGTGAAGGGAGTGGTACCTTGTATACCTGACCGGGAACTGTGGAGGGAGTTGGCCATTAGGGTGGCGGATAGAGCATTCACGACACTGTGGGGTGGTCCATCGATAGAAGAGGAGCCACGGGTGCCGTTGCTATATCTGCGTGCATCGAGCTGGGATAAGGCACCTGTGATGTCGCCGAGGTACATACCGGTGTTGTTGGTTGAGAGGGAGGATATACCCTAGTCCCCTGTGGTGTTCAAGGGCCATAATTCGATGCCGTTTGGGTGGGACTTTTGGTGTGAGCACATGGTGGAGACGCTAGAGCGGGCGGGGGTGTTACAGTTGCTGGGGTTGTTGCTAGCGATTGATATTACTGCGAGGGGACTGGAGTTGTATAGGGATACGCCAGGGATGACATGATTTCTGTCGAGGTGGAGCACACAGTCACATACCTTTGTGACCGAGCTCGGAGAGATCAGGCCGACGCTATTCAATGTGTTGATGCTGACAGGGCTGCCGATACATGGGGAGGTGGATGCGCGGGTGACCTGGTTGAGGGCAAAGGAGCGGCTGTTGCAGACACAGCTACTAGATATCTTGGCTGAGATGAAGAAGCACCGGAAGGGGATGTACGGTGGGTGGCTCCGACAGTTCTAAGGTATGGCGCAGGCGAGGACAGGACAGAGGCTGGGAATGCCGCCCATTTCATGATGGGGCCATACTACGACAATGAGCGGTACGAGATGGTGGTGTTCTTTGCTATGTTCCTGTCGAGGTAAGCTTTATATTGTCATGTGATTGTATGCTTAGATATGTGGTATATGTCATGCTTGCCATGTATGATGTCAAAATGATATATGCTGTCTATCTGTACTTGCAGGTTTATGTTTGAGGGGACACCGGAGGACGATATTTCCCAGAGGGTGTTTCCCCTGGCTATTAGGATGGCGTAGTGCAGGTGTGTCAGGTTGGCTCCTGTGTATCTGGGCAAGTTGTATTCCCTGCTAGATCAGTTCGTGAACGACGTGAAACGGTCACATGGGCGTTATCAGGTAGCGACGTAATGGACTGGATGTTCCTGCAACGGTATCTATATGAGTGCTTTCCAGATTATCGGCTGACAGGATACCTGTTTGAGCATCTGTCACCGACGATCGGTATAATGACCCGACCAGGGAGGTCACGACAGGTGGCTTTGAGGTGCAGCGGGTCGCGGGCTTTTGCATGGGCGGGCATCAGGAGGCCGGGTGCCTGTTGGCGCAGATCTTAGATAGACGGTAGGCATGCTTGTGGCAGCCTTATCTGGATATGCATCCATCATATGGCATGCCACCATGGTTGCACGAGCAGGAGCTGACGATAGATTTGACCAGGAGAGGAGACCTGGGGCCAGGATAGCTGGCGCTACTGGTTGCCTATTTTCCAGGCTAGCTTTCGATGTTGACATATGATGGTGGGAATCCCGTCGAAAGCTGATACTAAGTGGTGAGGTATAGCCTAGACCGTCTGTCGCTGGCATTCGGTTATGACTTAGAGCCCCCATGTAGGTATCACAGACCCTGGAGTATGACGACCGCTTTCGTGTATACATGATATGACAGAGTCCGCGAGTGGCCAGCACCGATGACAGAGTGGAGGCAGCCAGCGATAGAGGTAGCGGGGGCAGTGATAATGGAGTATGCACATTGGTGGGAGCTGCTGCGAGGGAGCTGGGCGAGATGGTTAACACAACCGTCAGGTACACGTCAGTAGGTGGATGTGTTTGCATGCGAACGAGCGTTGAGCCTGATATCGACCACAGTCACGAGGCAGTCGAGAATGCCAACGCTAGTGACCAGGAGCTTCATTGCGAGCTCAGAGAGGGAGGCGAAGGAGGATGTCGGGGGGTCGGATGACGTTGCCTCGGGGGAGGACTGTGGAGAAGAGCCAGTTGCATAGGTACAGAGGGTGCCAGGGGCCGACAAGGGTCCTCTGTCGGCATTGCGAGTGGGCATGATGGAGACGGCTCGCCATGCTAGTGCAGGTACGTCAGCCCCACACATATTAGGGTCGAAGAGGCCCCATGACGTATCAGAGGAGCCGGACTCCGAGGTTTGATTCTGTTGTTTCCTTTGTGTTATCAACATGGTTTGCATATTGATTATAGATGTATATTAACTGACGGCTGCTTTGTCAGGAGCATGAGAAGGAAGCTATTGAGGAGGACAGCAAGGCGGATACCGATGCTGAGGTGAAGGAGGCTATGGCAGTCGAGGCCGGTGGATCAGCTGATGACGATGAGACTAAGGTGGTGGAAACGTTGGGGGCCAGGGTGACTAGGAGGTTAAGTCCATTGCCTATGGCCAAGAAGATGGTGGAGGCCCTATACGGCAGATCGATGAGCGATATAGTGATGTTTGATGCTAGCGGGGGCTATGGATGGGCATGGAGATAGAGGCTATGGTAGGTGATGGTGGGGACGCGGTTGAGCTCGAGCCTATTGTTACAACCTGGGTTCACGAGTAGGAGACGCCTGTTTAGGCTGTTATGACGCGACAACATGATACATCGTCCAGGTTGGCGATCGAGGCAGGTGCTACTCTGCTGGCGATGCACTCAGCTACTATTGGGGCGCAGATGGCTGGGGGAGTACCGGAGACTCTTGTAGCGGGTGGCAGTGGGGCAGCAGTCAGAGAGGTAAGCACATGGTCCTTGAGTGGGCAGGTGGATGTCGCTGCTTGAGAGGGTCTCCAGCTACCTGTCGAGATAGTGCACCGGCTAGAACTGGTGAAGGCAGCATTCCTGCAGACTTTTGAGGGGGTTACGGTAGAGAACTCAGTATTGCAGATGTGGGTGTATGCTGGGTTCATGGTGTGGTTGCTGCCATTTGCTAGCGTGCTACCGACGGGTTAGACTACAGGGTTCGTTGCGCGGTCACTATCGGAGTTTGTGCTGTTTATATCAATGGGCCTGCAGTTGGATTGGTTGGCGGACTTCTTTAGGTTGAGGAGTAGCGACCGTGATATGGGGGAGAGGCTGGCTGTAGTGCAGATGCAGGAGACGTTGCTGGAGAGGCGTCGAACAGGGTTAGAGGTAGAGCGGTCAGAGATTGCTGGAGACTTGGATGGGATTGACAGGTAGGTAGCAGACATACAGAGGCAGCTGGTTGACTGACAGAGGCAGCTGGCTGACCTACAGAGGCGGTGTGGCGAGGTGGAGGGCCGAGAGTCAGAGCGGCTGAGGCGGCAGACCGAGTTTGATGCTGGATGGTCGGAGCTACAGGCAGAGCGACAGACACTTCAGGCAGAGCGACATACACTTCAGGCATTCAGCTCCCACCCTGTTGCATCACTATTGTCTAGGCTTCGGTAGCTTGTATTTTACTTTGTTGTATTTGTAGCGCCGGATAGTGGCCGGTAAACTTTTGATGTACATGTATATTTTGATGATATTAGTAGTGCGGCCACGTTGTCCAGTATTGATCCTTGTTGTTGCATGTTAAAGGCGCAGGCGCACCTAAGGCGCAAAAGATCTCTGGAGCCTAGGCACAAGGCGTAGGCGCACCTAAGGCGCAAAAGATCCCTGGAGCCTAGGCACAAGGCGCAGGCGCGCGCCTTTTTGAAGCAAGGCGCAATATTAAAATAAATAAATAAATAAATAATAGTGCATTAAAACAATAAAATTAAGTAAAAAAAATTCAAAACATGATAATTAATAAACTTCCAAACAATAGAAAAAGTTTCAAATATCATAACACCATAATATATCCTAAGATTGAATTATATCGATACTAAAATTAGCTTTAAAACCTTAAAATAATACAAAAACTAATAACGTGAAAAATAAGTATAATGTAAGTACTAAGTATGTAACTAAACAAGATCTTCCTGACCCCAAATGTTAGCCCACTATGGATAATGTAACTAAATTATTTTTTTTCTTTTGTTGACAACTTAGACCTAATTACTAATTACTTATTACTAGAATAGGTTAAGCATCTTCTCTTAGTGGGACTTGTTACTCAATCAAGTATGTCTATGCATTTTCTTAGGCAATTGAAGCAGATGTTTCCTCCTAAACATATGAAAATGACCCAGGAGATTCAAGCTAAAACAATCAGCTAATTTCTCATCAAAAACAAAATGTAAGACAATCAGCTAAAACAATCAAAGTCTTATTTGCTAAAAAAAAATGTAAGACAATCAGCTAATTTCTCATCTAAACATAATGCATGTAAACATAATGCATGTAAACAGCATTCAATCAGCTAATTTCTCATCAATTACCCAGGACCAGGAGATTCAAGCTAGAATAGGCTAAAACAAAATGTAAGACAATCAGCTAATATACGACAATTTTTGCTACTTATTCATTTTCTCGTTTTCTTCTTGTATTCTCAAATTCCCATCGATTTCACCAACACAAACCAAAACTACCATCACAATCTTTAAATTGATCACCACAACCATCCTTCACACCAACCAAATTTGAACAACTGTACTCCACAAAACCTATGAAATTAGAGGTCCTTGTTCAAGCTTTGGCTCCTGGGCATCTTGCTAGTTCTTTTTCCATAGTGTCCAAAGAAACTACTATACAAGCTTTGGCCCCTCGATTAATTTAATGGTTCTAAAACAAAAAGCTCACCCGAGAAGAGGAGCAGCAATCGCGGGCCTTGCGGCTGATGCAGTGGACAGCAGCGGATGATCGGCGAACTGGAGAAGAGGAGCAGCAATCGCGGACCTCGCGCCCCTCGCGGCTGAAGCAGCAGCAACAATCGCGACTGAACTGGATAAGAGGAGCAGGCGAGCAGCACTGCAGCAGGATAGCAACAGACGATCGGTGTAGATGGGACTAGGGAGATGCGACGGCGGCGAGTCGGCGACCGGTAGTGACGGGTTATGCGACGATGAGGTGAGAGTGAGAGAGACTTGAGAGTGAGTCTGCTCAGCTGATTTGGGGTTTTTAGGTTTTAGTTTTAGTAAGGAAATCGACGGCCCACGTGAAGCCATGAAGTCCAATCGAACGGTACAAGAGGTACGCCTAGATTTGCACCTCCACCACCGCTGCGCGCCTTATGCCTAGGCGCCTAGGTGCGCACCTTCTTGAACGCGCTGAGCCTAGGCCTAGGCGAGGCGCT
The DNA here is from genome assembly GCA_033070095.1 of Escallonia herrerae. Taxonomy (NCBI): domain Eukaryota; kingdom Viridiplantae; phylum Streptophyta; class Magnoliopsida; order Escalloniales; family Escalloniaceae; genus Escallonia; species Escallonia herrerae. Next base: position 64,943 of record JAVXUP010002481.1, on the reverse strand, counting down.
GGGGGTGAGCCTAGGCGCTCCTTGCGCCTAGGCGCGCGCCTAGGTGCACTTTTAATAACACTGCGACTGACTATGCATAATACTTCTTCAGGTAGCGGCCGTTGACGGGGGTCATGATCTGACCTTCGTCGGGGTTGAGCAGGAGGTATGAGCCATTATCGCGGGCTTCATGTACCGTGAAAGGGCCCTCCCTGTTTGGCGTGAATTTGGGAGCCAACATGTTGGCTCATACATGTGTGGCAGCTTGGAGAACAAGGTCACCTTCGACAAATAAGCGTGGCTTGACGGTCTTTCCATAGGCTTTCGTGAGCTGCTTATGATATTTCTTCATGCGGCGTAGGGCCGTGGCTCATCTTTCATCGAGGTTGTCAAGTGCTGCCAGTCTAGTTGCTTCCTCTCCGAGACCGCTGTTTAGAGAAAGTTGGATCGACGGTACCACAATCTCAGCTAGTACCACGCACTCATCCCTGTAGATGAGAGAGAAGGGCGTGGCCTTCGTCGCTGTGTGCTTGGAGGTTTCTGGAAGTCCAAAAAGTCATACTTAGCTTTTAGGACCATGACCCACTGGTGTCATGAACCATCCGTGAGAGCACTCAGAGCAGAGTCTTGTTAGAAGCTTCAGCTTGATCGTTGCCTTACAGGTAATAGGGAGTTGATGTGGCATGGTTGATGCTGTACCCTTCCATAAGAGCTCAAACCTCTCGATTAATGAACGGCGTGCTGTTGTTGGATATTATACATCGGGGGATGCTGAAGCGACAGGTGATGTTGTCATGCAAGAAGTTGGAAATGGCGTTTCCCGTGGCTCTCCGTAAAGGTATGGCTTCGACCTACTTCGTAAAGCGTTCAGTCACAACCATAATCTATGAGTGACATCTGGACGGCGGGTGGATTGGGCCGATGAGGTCAAAAGCCCAAGAGTGAAATGGCCAGGGGGCCAAGATCATGTGCAGGTCGGATGCTGGTGTGTGCATTTTGTCAGTGTGTCACTGGCAGGGTTGGCAGTGTCAGACATGGGAGATGGAGTCGGACTCCATAGTCAGCCAATAATACCCCAACCTTAGCAATCCTATATACAACTTTTCAGATCCTTGATGCTCCTCGCAATCACCATTATGCACTTCATTAATCATTTCCACGGCCTGGGTGCCCTGCAAGCATCGCAGGGTGCGCCCGAAAAACCTTTGCAAAATAACTCGCCTTCTGTCACAAAATACCTGACAAATTTTTGTTTGATAGATTGGGCCAAGCTATAGTCAGGAGGTAGAATTCCATGAGATAAGTATTGGATGAAAGGCTGGTGCCAGTCACCCTCGACATTGATCAATAAAGCTTCCGCATTGTCTGGAGCATATAGGCATGCGGGACAATCGCGTTATATATCCGAAGTATCCTTGGCTATGGATGGCCAGAAGAGACCCATGCGTTGTAGGCGGCGGTATAAAGGGGGACCATCGAGGCCACAACACTTTTGATGACCAAGCTAAAGTTTATGATGTGCCTCTCCCGGTGCCAAACACTGGGCTAGAGTGCATCCGGGACATCGTCGGTACAAGACATCTCCCAATATTAAATAGTCCGTGAGAATAGATGCATAAGCGAGGGATGGTGTCTTGAGTTGGTCGACGATAGGCTGCCTCCAATCATCAGCCGTATCGTCCTTTGGTATTAAGTTCAATGCTGTGCAGGGTTCGGTCTGTTTGATAATTATTAGTATCTGTTGTTCTCCATCAACCTTTATCTTGAAGCGATCGTAGCCAAGCTATTCGCATGTCTATTGTGCCATCTGTTATGATGTTCTTATGGGACATGGCCAAGTCTTCCTTCTAAGTGTTACACCAAGGTCCTATAAGGTGCCAAGGCTGGCTCCTTGACCGCGAATTCTTCGTCAGCCTGCTTCATGATCAAGTTGGAATCTCCCTTCACACATAAGGCCTTAGCCCCCATGCTGATGGCGAGCCTGAGGCCAATGACGAGTGCCTCATACTCAGCTTTGTTATTGGAGACTGGGAAGGCAAGCTTGAGAGAGAGGGAGGTGGTGATCATATCTGGACTCTGAAGGACTATGCTGGCACCCCTTGTCGAAGCGGTGCTCCGTCAGGACCTTTGCTGGTGGCCGAACCGTCAAACTCGAGTGTCCATAAGTCATCTACGTCAGTGATCAGGGCTGTATCCTCGCCAGGTAATTGAACCAAGTTCGGTTCATAGTGTTGGCGTAGAAAGAAGGCCAATTGTAAGGGCTTGACTCCGTAGAGCAGTAGGGTTTTTAATAGATAAACCGAACTCAGCCAAGAGCAACAGCCAGCGGGTAAGTCGGCCAGACAAGGCAGGGCGGGTGAGCATGTACCAGAGTGGATCAGCCGTGGTAACGAGTGTGATCTGGTGCGCCAAAAAGTAATGTCTAAATTTCTGTGAGGCGTACACCAAGGCTAGGCAGTGTTTCTCGAGCTCGGAGTAATTGGCTTCAGGTCCCCTAATCATTCTGCTGAGGTAATAAACATGACGCTCCACCCCATCTACCTCATGGGCAAGCAAAGCCCCGATGGATCTGGGCATTGAGGTCAAGTACAGTAGGAGTGGGATACCCTGTTGTGGCACTAACATGGCTGCGGGGACTTAAGGACCAACTTGATCTGTTCGAAGGCTAGCTGTTGTGGCGCATCCCAACTCCAAGGTGCGCTCTTGCGCGTCAAGTGCTGGAATGGTGTGATGAGCTCGGCTAAGGCGGGAATGAATCGGCGAAGGTAAGAAACTTTACCGAGGAAGCTCTTCAACTATTTGGTGTTTTCGGGAGGCGGCATTTCTTGGATTGAGGCAGCCTTGGATGGGTCAACGTCGATGCCCTGTCGACTAACTAGGCAGCTGAGGAATTTTCTAGAGAAAAAACCAAAGGCACATTTCAGCGGATTCATTTGCACGTTATAATGGCAGCAACGATCAAAGACTGCTCAAAGGTCAGTGAGGTGATCACCTTCCTTTTTAAACTTGATGATGAGATCATCGATATAGTCTTCCACAGTATTGTGCATCATGTCATGGAAGATGGTGGTCATGGCTCGTTGATAGGTAGTACCCACATTCTTGAGGCTGACAGGCATGACTTTCCAACAAAAGTTGCCCATGGGAGTTCAAAAGGCTGTCTTGGCACAGTCGTCAGGATGCATTCTAATTTGGTTAAAGCTGGTGAAGCCATCCATGAAGGATAAGGTTTCATGACCGGCAGCGACCTCAGTAAGCATATCAATGTTGGGCAATGAAAACTCGTCTTTGGGGCATACTTTGTTCAAGTTCTGAAAAATCAATACAAATGTGGACTTGGCCATTCTTCTTTTGTGAAGGGACGACGTTGGCTAGCCAGATAGGATGGGTAATAGGTTCAATGATGCCAGCCTGCAGAAGGCGTTCTATCTCTTGTTTGATCTTTAACTCAAGTTTGGGGCAGAATTTCCGCGGATGCTGACAGACAGGGATGGACCCGGTAGCAATGTTGAGGTGATGGATGATAGGGCAGGGTCCAACCCGGCATTTCATCATAACTCTATCCTAGCACATCACGATATTTGCGAATGAGGGTAGCCAAGTCCTCTCGTCGACCCGGGGCGGGTTTAGTGCCAATGTAAGTGAGTTGGGGTTCCTCCCCAGGGTCAGCTAGGTTAATTTCTTCAAGATTTTTCAGCCTGTGGATGGGTGCCATCTTCGTAACACGGTGTAGCAGCACTAGGGGGTGAGCTCGGGGTCTGACAGGCAGCGCTTGGCCGTACATCATCATTTGTTCTTCATAGGTGGGTCGGCATTGAGGGGGTCAGATGACGGACCACCTAAAGCCCCCCCCCCCGCACACCGTCATAACTGATAGATGACTTTGCCATTTTTGACGATGCGCTGAAAGGCCGGCTCAGCCTTTTGCTTCTTGGACTTGGGGGATGACGGTAGGGAGTGAGTCTTAGTAGCAGGCGGTGTCACTGAGGTTGATGCCTTGATCTTACAATTCTTCTTGGCTTTAGACTTGAGAAGTTTGTTTCCACAAAGCTCGTCCCAGTTTGGCACCCTGGTTGAGTGGATGTGGGTGGTGTTCTCGCCATCCTCTGCATGTTCTGTAAAGAAAGAGGTCTCGACGAAATATGATTCAGCACATTCAAAGGAGCCCGGTGGTGGGGATTGTCATTGCTGTCTTATAAAGATGTCAACGGGCCGGGCTTGGTTCGGCCCAGCCCGGGCCCATCGGGCCTGCTGTGAAACTGGACCAAGGCCGGGCTAGTAGGGCTGTAAACCGAGCCGGGCCAGATGAAGGGGAAATCTAGGCCCAGTTCAAGCCCTGGCCCTAGGCCCAATATCTAGGCCGGGCCCTATATATATATTGCACTTTCTTGTTATTCAAAGTAAAGGCTTGAATTATGATAATTTCTTGTTATTATTTAAGCAAATTGTAATATAATACTATGACTAGGATTCTTGTTATTATGTAAGCAAATTGCTCTCTCTCTCTCTCTCTCTCTCTCATTTACTTCTCCCAATTTTAAATTTCTTCTTTCATATATTCTAGGCATATCCAATATTCACAATTTAACGAACATAATCTTTATGCTTTTATTTCATTATAAGTCATATACACACATATATATACACACACACACATATATATATATATATATGTATGTATATATATATATATATTTATTTGTCTCTCATTTTATTTTTTATTATATGTTAAACCTTTTTATACTCTTCTTGGTGAGCTTTATTAATAAAATCTTAACACATAACAATTATTACTATTTGAAAGAGACTATTTCTACTATTTGATATTTTACTTCTTCTTTCATTGCTGAAAGAATAATAATTATTTTTTAAAGTGATTGAAAACTAATAAAAAGGTGAAAATAATATTATTATTTTACTATCTATTTTGTTATTATTATTTAATAATATAAATACTAGCTTTTTATATGTATTTTAACAGTTATTTTTTTACGCACGGTGCCAATACTAATTTATATGTAAGAGGGTAGAATTAGTCAGTTTGGTATTTATTGACAAATAAGTTCGGCCCATCCAAGACCGGCAAGGCCTATTCAAGGAGGCTCATGATTTCTCACGGTTCGATTGTAATCTTTGTAATCTAATTCTTGTTTTACGTCAAACATATCTTTGATTATTGCACCAAGGAAGAACGATCATTATAATTCATGTTTAGATTCATTGCTCATTCGATCATCGTTGGATATGCACACTTATATAATAATGTGTGTATACAATAATACTGGGCTAAAAGATGGCATGTAGGCCAGTTTTCAGGCCAAAAGAGGGCCTGGTGGGGCCAAACCCGGGCCATTTTAGGGCCGGGCGGGGCCCGAGCTTGTTTCTCAAATAATTCGGCCTGGCCCTGGCCCAAGCCCTAAGGGTTAGGGCCAGCCCGCGGGCTGCCCAGCCCTTTTGACATCTCTACTGTCTTACGTTTTGTAGGATCGGCCACCAGTTTCACACACTGATGGTACGTCAAGGGAATAGCTCGATTGATATGGATCCATGGTCGGCCAAGTAAGAGATGAAAAGTAGGCTCATTGTGTGTGTGTGTGTGTGTGTGTGTGTATATATATATATATATATATATATATATATATATATAGATTAAAACCCTAAGTAGGCAATTTACTAAAACCCCTACACTTTAGACTATTTTCAAAATTGACCCAATATTTTCTTTTATTACGAAAATGCCCAAAATAACTATTTTGTATAAAATAATGCACTAGAAAAATTTAACAGCCCGTTACATAACCCCGCTTTACTAATCATTGCTAAAAGTGGCTACAAAAATATCGACGCTAACTAAAAGAAAATCCGTCGCTAAAAGTTTTCAAAATATCATTTACGCTAATTGTCACTAAATACCTCAATTAATATCACTTTATGATTGTTGTTATTAAGTTATAACTTATGGTTCCTAAAATTTAAGAGAGCCGGTAAAAATTTGGTCACGCTAATCGACGCTAAATCTCGCGTATAAGAGTCATCGCCTAAAATAAACTAAGCCGACTAGAAAATATCACGGTTTAGGGTGTTACAACATTAGAGTTTGAGGTAGGTGACCTTGTATTTTTCGAGGAATCACCGTGGAAAGGAATCGTGCGGTTCAAAAAGTAAGGAAAGTTAAGTCCGAGGTTCATCAGACCATTTAATTCTTGTCTAAGATTGAGAAGGTAATTTACAAGCTCAATCTACCTCTAGTGTTAAGCCAACTACGTAACATGTTTCACGTTTTAATGCTAAGGAAGTATGTTCCCCACGTATGTGATCCAGTTGAAGCAATGTCTTGTATCAGGAGGCACTGATAGAGGTGGTTGATAGAAGGGAATAGGTATTATGTTCCAAAGTAATACACGCGGTCAAAGTTATTTGGAGAAATCACGCAGTAGAGGAAGCTAGCTGAGAAACTGAGGTATTAATGTGGCAAAAGTACAAATATTTAATTAAATCTAGACATGAGTTTTTGATTAATTAAAAGGGTTTACTTTTAGCGATAATCGAGAATTGGCATAATATGAGAGGCAAAAATAGTTTGGGGCCAAAGTGTACTTATGTGAAGTTTCAAGGCCAAAATGTAATTATGGAAAACTAAGGGGCCATTTTGTAAATTTAAAAAGTGGGTGATTAGTGGCTCTTACAAGTGTAAAATGGTGAGGGGAAATTGATGAAAGGTGGCCATCTCCTACTTATTGGGGGGGGGGGGGGAGGAAGGAGGTGACTAATTAAAAGAAGCTACAAAATATACAATTCATGGGATAAGAATTAGGAAGAAAGAAAAGAAAATAAGAAACCAGAAAGAGGAAGCAGCAGGAGACTCGACAAAGGAGAAAGAGAAGAAAAGAGAGAGAAAGAGAAAAGGAAAAAGGGGGGGATTGGAAGAAATTCCTTGGAGGTAATCTTTTTTGTTAGTGTGTAGTTTAGGGGGGGTTATGCTATGGATGTGTGTGTACGTGCGCGTGCTCTAATCACTATGCAGTGTGTGTGTGTGTGTGTGTGATATAGCAGTGTTGTGTGTGTAAGGGGTGTAAGCGGTGGGGCTGAAGTGAGTGTTTGAATGAGGGAATTACATAGTGTTTGAGGGGTGTGTATGTGTCATAGGCACTTTATGTAGGGGTGGGGGTGTGTGTGTGTTGCAGTGTGTGCATGTGTGTGGGTGGCTGTCACAGCTCTCTCTCTTGTGTGTGTGTGTGTGCACTCGCGCATGCGCGTGTTGTGGTATATTGTATGTGTGTATGTAGAGGTGTTGTGAGTGAAACAATGTGTGTGTTAGTGTGTGTGTGGGGGGGTGCGTGTTTGATGAAGAGAATGGGGAAACATCATGGTGGCTACTAGTGTGTGTTTCAAGGTGTGTGTGTGTGGGGAGCTCTTTGTGTGTGTGTGTGGGTATAAGTGTGTAAATGTGTGTTCATGTAAACGGAAGGGACATTGTCTGTTTCCACAAGTGAGGGTGTGTACTTGAAACTGGGAAGAGGGGGCTACCGAAAGGAAGAAGGACAGGGATAAACAATAAATTAATTAGGGTTCTTAAGGTTTTGAACTTCAAAGTGTCACTCAAAACTTATTTATTGCAGCAGTTCACTAAATGATTTTTAAAAGCCATTCTTGAGAAAATTTTGGCCAAGTGCAAAAGAGAAACCCTAGTTATTTTTCGGAAACTACAATATCAGAAAGTTCGAGATTTTTCCGGATTCGCGAAGGGCGTTAACTGATTTTGTGGTTGAAAAGAATTCATGACTTTTTTAAATAGCAAATCAATGCAGTTTTGTCTAGAAGTTTTATGAGGGCTCTAAAGTATTGAGATCTAAAATTTTGTGTCATTTCGACGCCGGTAGTTATTTTTAACAAAATCGGCCTCTGAGTGCTTCGTTTAGATAGCGATTAGGGATTTCGAGCAAAAAATGTCCTGAACGACTTTATAGTCCAACAATCGGATTAGATTGCTTAAAAAGGGGGTTCGGAGTAATTTTTTGGTGTTCGTTAGTGCATGAGTCGTCAGGGGGTGTTTGGTAATTTTACCTACGTCCGGGGCATTTTGGTAATTTGTCCTTATAAAAATTTTTGAAGGGCTTTTTAGTCCGAAGTTTGTGTTATGCATATAAGAAGTTGTTTTAAAGCGGTTTTAGGGTGTTGGTTGTGTAATTGCCATCAGGGGATATTTTGATACTTTTTTATACCGCCACTGAGTTTTTGTGAATGCGCGTAATAATGCGTCAAGAGTAATAGGAATCAAGAGGCGATGTTAGTACACCTCAAGCTAGGGAGTTTGATATCGCTAATGCGTTGACAAGGCCAAGTTAACGATCCAGTTATTGGATCGCAATAACTAGCTGTCATAAGACACTATGAACGTCTAAATGGGAAGGGGTAGAATAAAGTGTGTATATATGTTTGAATGGTGTCTGATGAGCAAGGTCTCATTTGATTAGGTGATCCTGCTTGTTGTGATCAGAGGTTACGAGTTGCGTTGGCTAAAAGCCAATCAGGTAAGGATAATGCGATTCTTTATATGCTAAGAATTGATCTGAATAGCATACCTGTCGTCGATGATGATATTATGCAGAGACTGTTGTGTTGTTGTTCTGAAATGTTGGCAGTTATTGATAACCAATATTTCTCCTATTTAAGAACTTTGCTGAGGACTTGTGGTAAAGTTTCTCCTAAGTCTGCCCTATTGATGATGCTTATGTTGAACTCCTGTTGTTATGTTTGAACACCATTTAATCTTGTGACGCGGTACTTCTTCCATGAGTTATGCTGTTGAGGACTTAAGGTAGAATAATTTTCCTTTGTCTGCCCATTGATGAAGCCATATTGTTAAGCTGTCACCCGATTAGGGACAAATACTTTATATGAGTTCCCTTCTTCATGATAATGTTTCTTCTAATTACCTGAGACTAATATGAAGATCCTGTATAACAAGACATCAAAATGAGGATGGCTTGTGAAAATTGATCACTGGAAAAAAATGAGGGATGAACACCCCATGTAATGGGACATCAAAATGAGGATAGCCTGTGAAATTTGATCACCGGCAGAAATAAGGTGTGGCACTAAAGTCCGTCATGTCTGATCGAGTCTAGTCGGAGTCTGCATTACAATTGATGTTATTCGATGTTAATGATTTTAATTACTTGTATTTTAATGATGTTTACTTTTGCAATTATTAATTTAGTGTCTACTTGCATAGTCAGTCAGTCCGTCTTGTCTTTGAGAATGTGACAATAATGTTGTTCTCTTGGGCCCTGAAGCCACTCAGTCGAAAGAAAAAGATCGTTTGACAATTCACGTTGTTTCTGAACTTATTATTAAATTTCTTATTCATTATTATCGTTAAGATGATCATTATTCCTCTGACACTTCCAAATCACTTGTAAATGATACTCCTCGTGTTGTCTTTACTGTGCAATTTGTGCTCATTCCTTATCTGTATTATTTCAGGTTATAACTGATTAAGGAGAAACCTCTAGAAGGGGAAAGGAGAAGTTTCTCTAAGGCATAAAGAAAGACGTACATAGGTGACAACCAGGCTTTTGGTTGTAGATGTTGTGTGCTAAGACTTCCACTGTATCATGCTAAATGTTTTTAAGAAAATTTTTGTAAGGATGCATTTTGAGGTTTATGTAATTAGAGTTTTGCTCGGTATTCCGCACAGGGTTATGATGTGATTTTGATAGACAGCTCAACTCATGTGGTGTCACCAAAGTTGAGGTGTCGCAAGTTGAGTTATTGCATATTTCATGCCCCAGACACTACGCATGCCTATGTTATGTGCCCCCAACACCACATGCTTCTATTGCACCCTCGCGCCCTGCTATTCCCATCCCACATGGCCCAGCACTACATTAGATTATTTCAACTTTGGCATTGATCCACATCTTCACTACACCATGCATCTTCGGCCTTAGTCATGGAAGATGATTTGAACCACTCTTTGAAATCTATAGAATTTCGAGGGTTTCCTCTTAGTGCTCCAACGCAAGAATAATTCTGAGTGGGATATGTTCGTTCTCTAAGATAATATCTCTACTTGGGTGAATCACATGACACTAGGCATGCCTGGACTTTGATCCCTTTTACATCCCAAGTGATCATAAAACCCCCTAGATGATGACTTCCGATTCACTCTCGGAAAGGAATAAATCACCAGAAGGTGCACCTCGTTCATTGGTAATCGGCCATAGGCTTCCCAAAGGGTATGGAGTCGAGGCTAGATCAAGTGTACTCTCTAACCACATCGGTGTTATGTGAGTCAATCTTCATAATAGAGCTTTGTTAGGAAATTGAATGAGTACGTACAAGAAGACACAGACATATGGGGTACCCTCGACGAGGTGGCATCTCAAGTGAATGCCATGTATTACTTGATGACAGGACATTTTAGTTTCTATGTAATAGAGGATTTAAGAATTCATCAGAAAGCGATTAATTACATCATTTTGAATACCATCAAACAACTTTTTTTCAACATAAGTAATCATATCATCATTCATAAACTCATCTCCAATTGAATTGCGCAATCGAGTCTTCACAATGTTCATAGCGGAAAATGACCTTTCCACAGTTGAGATAGCGACACGCAAAATTAAGGCCAAAGTTATAAGCTTGTAAGCTAATGGATACAAAATATTTTTCTTCTTTTCAACCATTTTCTCTGCAAGACCCGTGATAGTTTTCACACTTCAGAACTCGTTGTTAGTCCGTACATCCATGACATAAGTATCAAGCTCACAGCTAAGTGTCAAGAGTTCCATACTTGAAAAATGGGCCGAATAAAAATTGGCGAGCCGAATCAACTTTTTCTTGTCAAAACTGAGAAGGAATCACTTGGACTAAGATTTGCCATGCAAAGGAGTAATTCAGCGTTCCCTTAATCGAAACAATTGTTCAACTCTTGAAGTTGCATATCAATGACTTTGTAAAACAATTGCACTTGGTAAATAGTGTTGGTTGGTAACTCCATGTGTGTGTTGCTTGGATCGAAAGATGGGTTCAAACTCTCCATCCATATTAGGAATGACAATCTTGTGCTTGTTACAAAATGAACAAGTTTCATCAAAGAGGTCATCCCACCCATCTTTTCTCATCATTTGAAGTTGTAACTTGGAGACTTTGACGAGATCCATGTCATTCACAATATCTTGATCTTTACGTTGTAATGCCTGTGACAAGGTATTGGTGATACCCAATATATTTTTCATCAAAAAGAGAGAATGCAAAATCAAAAGAGTGCATTGTCGCCAATAAAGTTCTTGCTTCATGCTTTTGTTCCTTGCTTCCATCCCATGATATATCATCAAGTACATCACAAGCAGCATAAAAGACAACAATCAAACTCACCAAAGCACCAAAATGCGAGCTCCAACGTGTATCACCCGCCCTTTTAAGCATAGTTTCTTGATTCAATCCTCGCTCACTTCGAAGTTCACTGGTAAGAAGTGCGTTCAATACATAAATAACTTGCTTTTCTTTAAGCATATCACAACATTTACAAGAAGCACCAACCAAGCTTGCCACACTTGAAACCATGAAAAGGAGAGTTTCAACTAAGTCATGATTTGTTGCAACACCAACTAGTGCACGTTGAAGTTGATGTCCAAAACAATGAAAGTAAAAGGTCGTCCCATTCTTCTTTAAGATAAGCGCCTTTAAGCCATTAAACTCACCTCGCATGTTACTTGCTCCATCATAACCTTCCCCACGCAACCTTGCAATGCTTAGTTTGTGCTCACATAGCAAATCATCAATTTTCTTCTTTAGTGACAAGGCTCTTGTATCACTAACATGCACAAGACAATCGTTCAACAACTTGGCCCTTGTCATTCACAAAGCGAAAAACAACAGCCATTTACTCCTTAGTTGATATATCACGAGATTCATCAATCGAGATAGAGAACAAGGAACTACCAAGCTCTTGCATAATTACCAAGGTCGTTTCGGTGGCACAAGCCCTTACAATATCCTTTTGAATATCCGGTGAAGTTAGCTTGTCATTTCGGGGAGCATTTTTCAACACAAGGCTCTTGATAGCATCATTGCTATTAGCAAGAGCCCTTAAGAGTTCAAGAATATTCCCTCGATCATAAGATTCTTCCAAACATCGTGACCTCGAAAAGCTAGTCCTTGTCGTAAGAGATACTTAATGCATACAAATGATGCATATAGACGCACCTGATACTCACTCTAATCATGATCGGATTTCTTGTGAAGGAAAGTTCTAACATATTACTTTTCATTTAATAAAGCTTCACACTTTCTCCGAGCTTGGTTATGAAAGCTAGAACATCCTCCGACATGAATTCAAAATTCCAATTCTTGAATCTGCCAACAAAAAATGAATAACCACATATATTTCTTGTTCTTTCTTTTGTTTAAAAAGATAGCAATAGAGGCAAAAACATGCATCTTTTGCAACACTATATTCCAACCAAGTTGAGTATTCTTTGAACTAAGCCTTATTGAAGCACCGCTTCTTCTTCCTAGTCATTGTTTGTGGAAATGTGTGCTTATGAGGTTGACAAGGACCCGCTAGTAAATACTTCCTATGAATGAGGTCTTGGTCATTAGAGTGGTAGTCACATATTTGAATCCACACCTCTGGATCCCGAATAATTTCATTTGTTGAGGAAGGAGTAACCATTTTTAAGATACTAGGAATAGAAGTAGGAACATCACTATCATTAACTTCCAAAGCATTTAACTCCGATCGTTTCGAAGAGACGCTTGAATTAACCTCTAGCATATTTTCAATCGGATTTGCATTCGTTGGAATACCTCATATTCTAGAGTTCTTCGAAGGAGGTTATCCGTCAACATTATCAACACTTTGATGATTAACAGATGATTGAATTGGACCCGAAACTATTTAAAAATATCTTTTCATGATTCAAATACTTACAAGAAACCCACACCAATTAAAAAAGAAATAGATAAGTGATGAATCAATGTATACACTGTAATAGTCACAGTAATATATAAGTAAGAATCAAATATAGTATATATTAGTATATATTACACTGTAACATACATTACACACATTGTCATATACTCCCTCCATCCCTAAAAGAGTGATACAATTGACTTTGCACGTATATTAAGGATTTAGGTTATATATTGTGTATCTTTTCTATTTTACCCTTTAGAGAGAGGGAGAAGAGAGTGGGCCATGAGAGAGAAAATTGGTTGGTAGAGTGTTAAATGTGGAGAGAGAAATTGAATAAAAAGTGTAAAATGGTGGGTTAGGAGAGAGAAAATGAGCAGTAGAAAATTAAATGTGGTGAGAGAAATAGAATAAAAAAGGTATAAAAACGGTATATATGTAAAAATATCTACAGAATCTTTTCTAATTTGAAAGTGATCAATTTTTGTGGGAGGCCCAAAAAAGAAATATGATTAGTTTTTAGGGACGGAGGGAGTATATAGACATGTAGTGTAAACTAATATTGGAGATACACTGCCATATATACACTACCTAACTGCCATATGCACATTGCCACACACACACACACACACACACATATATATATATATATATATATATATATATATATATATATATATATATATATATATATATATATATATATATATATATAGACACACACACGCACTGCGATAAAACTTCAAGAATCAAACTGTAACTTGTAGTTATATACAAAGCAAAAATTAGAGATACACTGCCTGATTGTGAAATATACATTACCATATATAATCAAGAATCAAATGCAGACTGTACAAACCATGAACTTGTCAAGTGTTATACAAACAATACACGAGACATAGAAATTGAAAAACATACATGCACTACAAATATTAAATCTAACTATCCAAGTACAATTTATACTAGATAAATCAAATTATATACACTCTACTTAGTTCGAATGGTCCAGGTTGAGAGTTCCAAATTTGCAATATTCTCCAGGTTGATGAGCATTGTGCAGTATATTTCAAATTTGCAATATTTTCTCCAGGTTCACAGGTTGAGAGTTCCAATTCGAGCAGTGTATTCCAACTTGTCAATTCCACAATTCCTCCCAATCCCCACTGCAATTGTCAATTGCCAATTCTTAATTCTTTATTGCCACCACGACCAGCACTTGCTGCTTTATCAATCTGAAATTAAAAATATCAAGAGAAAAATCTCAATCTCAAATTATATACAATCCTATCATTCCCAATTCACATGGCCACCACAACTACGAGCAGACAGCAATTGCCACAAATCCCAACTAGAAAACCCAATCTAAAGATTTTAAACTATAAACCCACGAGGGAATATTTACCAAATTCCCAAATGTCAAATTCAAAATTGAAATAAAATCATAATCTAATAAAGATTGAGAAAATGAAACTGTTCAAAGAATTAAAAAAATGCAATCAAAACCTATGACCAATGTTACCTTTCTTTCTTTGATGTCAAAATTGCCGCCGATTAGCGATTGTCGTTATGTCGTGAGCGATGAGGCATGATTGTGTGATCGACTGAACGGAGAATGGCCCGTGAAGCTGGTGAACTGGTGAAGCCTTGAACTCTGTAAAGGATCGAGGCGTCGTCCGTCGTCCGCCACCGATTTCCACCGATTACTGCTTGGAACTTGGAAGATCGTGAGATAGTGAGTCGGTGAGAGTCTAAGAGAGAGAGAGAGAGAGAATCAAATTATTTAGTCGTACTGGCCTTGGGAATGTGAGAGAGAGAGAGAGAGAGAGAGAGAGAGAGAGAGAGAGAAAGACTTTTTTTTTATTGTTAATGACTTAATGGCCTAGGGAGAGTCTGAGAAAAAGAGAATCAGATTATTTAGTCATTTTAGTGGATGTAGTGCAATGGCCTTGGGAATGTGAGAGAGACATTTTTTTTATTGTTAATGCGTGGGGAAATGAATACAAGGAACCCATTAATCTTTATCTCTTTATTTTATCTGTACACTTTATTTATTTGGTGTTCGGTCTTTACACATTTGTGTGTGAATTTAACATTAAAATTGACTAAAAAGATAGTTTTTATACCTTTTTTTTAAATTTTAAATATTCTAGCACATAAAATAATTGACAAGACATCTCTTTAAATTATTTTTAAATTTTTTAGGTGGGCACTTTTATTATTGGATGTCAAATACACTATAATTTGTTTTCTTCTGGAATGGCAGGTGGGCATCTACCTACTGGTGCCCCCCGTCAGCTCCGCTACTGGCTGTAGTGACGACAATGGAGTGATGTCGCGGTAGCTTTGACGATGTGTCCGTGTTGTGGAGATGGTGGTTATTGGTCTCCGTGTTGTTAGGGATGTGCCCGTGTTATTAGGGGGTCGTGGGTAGGGTTGGTTTGGTGGGTAAGCGATGGTAGGGGGTGGTAGTTGTTGTTGTCCATGTAATTCAGGGGCCGGGGGGTTAGCGGTGGTTCGGGTTGGTGGGGTATTTTTATGTTATGAGGGTCATGGGTAGGTCGGGTGGTGGGGTGGTGATGGGTTAGTGTGAGTGGGGTCGTGGGGTGGGTAGGCAGGGTTTGTGGGGGTGGCTGGTACGTGAGAGAGAGGGGTGAGGGGTTGGCGAGAGGGGTGGGGGCTGTGTGAGTGAATAGTGCATGTTGTGGGGGTGATGGGTAAGGTGGGTGTGTGTACCGGTGGTGCAGTGGAAGGTGGCTGGGGGTTAAGGCAGCAGGGTATTCGACAGTAAGATCGTTGGGCAGTTAGGTTTAGCCGCGGGTAGGGGGAAGGGTGGGATAATGGGTGTAGTTTTAGTGTGGTCGTGCTGGGGGTTCGTGGAGAGTAGGGGTCGTAGGGGTTGTGACTCATGGGTTACTGTGTGTGAGAGACACGGGGGGAGGGGTGCTGTTGGGTTGTGGGTGTTTAGGCTGGGTGTGTGTGTGTGTGTTACTGTGTGTGCATCTGAGGGGTGGGGATGGGCTATGTCTGTTACTACATTGTGTGAGAGGGGGTGGAGTGGAGCTGTGTGTTGGCGTGTTTTGTGTAAACATATATATACATGTCTTTCAGTCTTTGTCACAGTTTAGTGCAAAGATGGGCATGAGTAGGTAACCACAAAAAAGGATAATTTTCACCTTATTTAAAATGCATGTACGTATCATTTACTTTTATGTTAAAATTCTTTTACTTTGGAATTTCATTTCCTTACAACAATATACATTAGAATGTGGTGATCCTATTTGTACAGCAAAATGCATTAGAATGTGGTGATTTTGATTTAAACGAAGAGAGAAATTTGTGTTGACTTGCCACGCGTTAATCTAATTAACCCGTATTATTGATGGGTTCAATGCTTAATATAATTTACAATTGTACCTACGTGTGGTTTACTGTTTCATTCTTATTAAAGAAAATAGTAGTTACTGGGTCGCTCACATTTTCGTCTAAATCGGAAATTCTTATAAAGAGCGCTAAGTGATGGAACATAAGACAGTTGGAAAGATGGATAGAGTAGGGTACGTGGGTGAGATATCATGATTTAGACGCATGATTTAGGTCGATTTTGTAAGAACCATATTTTTTCTTCGTAATTTTAGTGGATTATTAGCCTCTAAGGTGAAGTATTGTTATAAATTTTCAGTTTAGTTACACATACAATACTTTTTTGTAGTTACAGTTTAGACGCATGATTTAGGTCGCTTTTGTAAGAACCATCTTTTTTCTTCGTAATTTTAGTAGATTATTAGTTTTAAAGATGAAGTACTGTTATAAGTTGTCAGTATAGTTACACATACAATACTTTTTTGTAGTCACAGTCCTATTAACAAATGAGTATATATAGCATTGATATCTATAATTTTTGTCAACAAACACCCAATCCAATTTTCTAGAATTTTTGCTTTATTTTTATATCAACTTAATTATGTGCCAATAATTTATTGGTCAGAATATCAGCTTTTGTATATTAATTTATTGAAAGAACTCCCAAATTATTTGATTTTTGGCTAATCGTAGCCTTTTGTTAGTATCATTATATTCATACATGTAATGTAGTTAATAATAGCATGATTCGATTAGAAGACAATAAAAACGTTTTGGTATACATTTAATATTTACA
This sequence comes from Escallonia herrerae, assembly GCA_033070095.1. NCBI lineage: Eukaryota > Viridiplantae > Streptophyta > Magnoliopsida > Escalloniales > Escalloniaceae > Escallonia > Escallonia herrerae. Next base: position 47,883 of record JAVXUP010002481.1, on the reverse strand, counting down.
TCATTTAAAAAAAACCTTAATTTGTGTTTAAACTTTATTTTGTGAATCCAAAAAAAAAAAAAAACCTCCCACTCTCTTTTCCTTTTTCAAGTATTGGATGGAAGAATATTAAAAACCATCACTTGGTAAAAAAACAAAAAAGATATAGTAGTTTATTGACACTATGATATGGTTGTTGGCTTTAGTAGCCCTTTTTTAGCATCATTAAATTCAGACATGTAATGTAGTTAAATGATTATTAATTAACAGTATTACATCTTTTAATAATAGTGTGGTTTGATAAGAAAATGATAAAAAATAGTTTTGGTATAAATAATATTTACATCACTTAATTTGTTTTTAAACTTTATTTTGTCAATCCAAAAAAAAAAGAAAAAAAGGGAAGAGAGAAATTTGTTTTCAACTTGCGACATGTTAATGTAATTAACCCGTATTATTAATGCATCCAACGCTTAATCTAACTAACCCGTATTATATTAATGCGTCCAGCATTACATTTCAGCTTTTAAAAGTTGTATTTGGAGCTCAGTGAGGTAAGACCAAAGTACCTTAGACAAAAAGTTACGAATAAGACGACCGAGTTGTTAATCTGATTAATCTGTTCTCAGCCTACATATATTGCAAGAAGCAATAAAAGTAATCAGCATAAGCGGTTGATACCTACATCCACCAAGTTTTCAGTTGCTTACATAAGAGTTCACCTCAGTCCTAAGAACCTTTGTTGGATGCAGTTGTGGAGGAAGCCGAGGAGCAACAACTACTACAAGTGCATTGATCCATCAACCAAGGACAGAAGTAAGCCCAGTAGTCTCAGTCTATTTCTGTGAACCCCTCTTGACATGGGCATAATGTATAGAAATATTTTAATTTCACAATAATACAATTAGAAACCTATGGTCAGGGTTTACATTTGACTCACAAAATTTTGGTATCTTCTTAGTTAGGCACAGATAACGGACAAAATTACTGTTTTTCTGCTATTAACATCTAAATAGTGAAAGTAGCAACAAATTGCTTCGCTGCACATAGTAACCTTCAATTTGCACTTTTTGGTTACTTAAACTTCAATTATAATCAAAATGCAAAATGTGCATTCATTTATTGATGAAATTGCAGGCATTTCGAATATGACTAAATTCTTTGTTGAAATTACCTCTTGTGATGTTCTAAATGTGCATTTCATGTCATTCGATAGCAAAATAGTAGAGTTTGTAGTTACAGTCGTGTTGAATTTTTTTTTAACAGTCTTAATTACATGCCATTCAGAAATTAGTTGATCCATTAATAATTGTACCTTAAGCAGCTAGCAAATACATTAGTTTGTTGAATCAATTTCCTAAGCACTAAGATAAGAACTCATTACTTGGATTTGGTCGGCACCTTCTTTGTTGAAATTAGCTTTTGTTATGTTCTAAGTGTGCATTTCATGTCGTTTGCTAGCAAAGTAGTAGAATTTTGTACTTACAGTCATGTTGAATATTTTTTTAACGGTCTTAATTATACGCAGTAGCTGAAATTAGTTGATCCATTAATAATTGCACCTTAAGCAGCTACCAAATACATTAGGTCGTTAAATTAATTTCCTATGCACTATGCTAAGAACTCATTACTTGGATTTGGTTGGACCTTCCTTGCCTTCCAAATACAAATAGTAGTTAATCATAGTCAGGTGATTTTTTATTTTTTTGCAATGAAAAAGAAAAATTTAACGCAACGTCTGTTATCAAAAGATAGCATGACTACATTTCACGATAAATATATACAAAGAAATGCACGGTGTCAACTTTAGTTGCACACTAGCTACGAATGAAAAAAAAATTAATGCAAAGTTTTATGATCATCTATCTTTTTGGTAAGAAAAAGATGATGTAAAGTCCACGACGATATAATAAGATGCATCAATTACATGCAAAATATTTTGTCTCAATACCATCATCTCGCGTTCTAATAGCTATTGTAGAGAAACGTGGCCTCTCATGGCATTGTCATTTACTTTAAAAAATAAAAAATAAGAACATAAGAACTTCTTATGTGCACTCTTAAATGGATGCACTGAGAGAAGACATGATACTTAGGAGCAAGCTTGCAAGATTAAGAAGACGGAGACAACTGCTACTTTAGCGAAATGAAGACCATAACCAATGATCAGAGCATCAATTATAGAAATGGAGAGACAAGCAAGGAATTTGCATGTCTCTCTCTTGCATGCAAAACGAGAACACCAAGCTCATATTAATGGCCCCCAATTGCAGACAATGTCATGTGCCAACCGAGCACGTTGCGCTCCAAATTTAAATTCTGAACAACATATGCAACATGTATACTATGAGAGTGCAACAATCAGACAAGGAATTGTTCGGGTTTCAAATGATAAGTTCAAAGAAACAAAGAATGAAACTAAGCGTAGATTTGTTAACATTATTGACTAATAAGCTGAAACTCTTTACCTTTTTTTCCGTAGTTAAATCGTAAATTGTTAACTCTAAATTTTCTATGCTTTAGTTCCGCACGCTCAACAACACATGGAAATGTAAGGTGATGATGAGGTTGTGTCACATCACAACCGTACGGAGGAGGCAACTTCAGTGAACAACTCCAATTTTGGTCCACAAACTGGTATGCATTATATACTAATTTCTAAAAATATTTTTCTTTGACATATCATTTGTTCTTCTCACGCAATGCACAAATATATGTTATAGGTGAGTATCACACATTATAATCGTTGTAATGCCTGTTCAAATCAAAATTTGTTAGAAATTGAAGATCAATCGGTGGGTTTATGAACTACTACTCACCCCCAGCCCACTGTCCACTCCACAAAATAAATGATCATGGATGGACCATAACACCCCCTCCCTCCAAAACAAAGAAATTAATACCCCACCACATGCGCACGCGCGCGCACACACATTCTCAAAAAGAGCACGAACATTTTTTTCCCTACCCACCCCTACCCACCCAAAATTAATCCAAGAAAACTGGAGTGGAACAAAAATAGATATAAAATTAGGTCATGGTGAAAATTCTAAAGCATAACTTTACACTACTTTGTAGTAACCTCAATAACGCGCTCTAGAAGATAGCAAGTTAGGGAACGCTCGGTGTTTACTCAGAGATACTCTACATGTTCTGTGTGTCATGCACACAAGTTGATTCAGGAAAAGACAACTCAAAGCACCTTGACTAATCCGACATTCCAATTGTGTTGTCGAGGCAGAGGAGTAATTTTACCATTGCTACCACCAACGCATGAGTTTTTGTCCTCTCAATTTCGTAGTCCAACTTTTATGGAAAATGTAAGGACCAACAATTCTGTACTATCATTCACATCAATGGGCGGCAAAGTATATCACTCAATTTTAGATGGAGGGGGCCCATATGCATTTAGGATTAGCAGTGAATACTATCCTAGGATCGGATCACTGCTTCCACCAGATGGTCAAAGACCTAAATTTGCTCAACTCTACATTTATGACACTGAGCATGAGCTACATAATCGTTTGAGTGTGGTAACTAACAGAGCTGTGGACAATTTGAGAGCCAATGAGGTCACGTTATGGATTACAAATAATGTTGAATGAGATTAATCCATACGTAAAAGTGTTTCAAAGTGTACGAGATATGATGAGTGAACAAAATGTACCAAATTTGCATATTCGGCTCATACACTCTAGAGGTGAAAGACAGTATGTGATGCTAAAGCTACAGAAGTTGCATCACTAATTATAGGTGACGCTAGTGGATCTGTATCACATTGTGATGTTGTCGTCTACAAAAGCGATGTGACGTTGAGTCGCATTAATGAAGCACACCCGTCTTACATGCCTTTTGCAGTACCCATTATTATTTCCACACGGCACAAATGGTTGGCGTACGAGTGTACCGTGGACTTCTGAAACAAGCACCACACGAGAATGGGTGTCGATGAGAGAGTTTTACACTTTTTGACTACAGCACAAACAAGGTGAAAGAGAAGACGCTCCTCCAAGGAGGACGGTTGTTCCAGCAATTTGTTGTTGATTGCTATGTAGCAATTGAACGGAGCATATTGTTCTACATCAGGATCCATCAGAATGAGTTACGGGCTAACTTATATCAGTGTGTAGAGGACGCAATTGTAGCTGGAGACGTTGAAGCAGCAGTTGTAGGACGGAGATTTATTCTACTATCGTCTTTCTATGGTGGGGACACGAAACATGGTTCAACATTACCAAGATGCGATGGCAATATGCAGAACTCTAGGATATCCAGATCTTTTTTATTACATTCACAACCAATTCTACTTGGTCAGAAATACAGCAGGAACTTGGACGGAGAGAAGGCCAGCGTGCAGGAGCTAGACCTGATATAGTTGCCAGAGTTTTTAGAATTAAACAAAGGAAACTAATGGATCATTTGAAGAAGAAAAAAATATTCGGGACAGAAATTGCAGGTACTTTAAGCCCACCGTCCCTTTACTACACCCTTCCTTCAAGATGTATATAGTCTATAAACTTCTATAAACTACATATGTTGACACGATTTTATGCCGGTAAATAGATATTTCTGTCACAGAATTCCAAAAATGTGGACTCCCGCACTCCCATATAATACTTACTCTGACCCCATGAGAGAAACCAATGACCATTGAAGACATTGACGATATCATATGTGCAAAAATACTTGATAAAGAAACTGACCCACTGGCTTATGAAACTATTGTTTGATGCATGATACATGGCCCTTGTGGCACTATAAATCCAAACGCTTCGTGCGTGGTAAACGACAGATGCTTGAAGAATTACCCAAAGAGATCTTGCAACGAGATGACAATAGATGAAAATGGATTTGTATCGTACAGGCATAGGAATGATGGGAGAACGTAATAAATGGACACACAGTAGACAATACATGGGTCGTCGCGTACAATCGTAATGGCGTTGTCTGTTTTAATGCGCATATTGTAACGCCCCCAGAAATCCGGAGTTTCGCCACCTCGAACTCTCGGGTCGTTAACCTATCGGATCACATCAAACCTGTCAGACCTGTTCACTAACACATATTTCAAATCATCTAATTCAACATCAACTCAGATTTCTCAAAAATACCAAATCACCAACTACTTAGCTTACATTATTACAGCTTAGGTTCTTCACAATTCAAACTCTTAAGAACAAATTAACAGTACCGACCCACAGAGGGGTCTTACTATATAGTGGTGATGGACTCATCGGAATCTCACACAGACTCTAACCCATTACCGAACATGCTACATTTGATCTTCACCTGTAGAAGGGAGACAAACGAAGGGTGAGATTTTGGGAGCCCAGTAAGGTCGTACAAGGATTACAAAAGAAATTATAACACAACTCCGAAAATTCCAACCGATGATGATTTTCAAAACACTTTGAACGATCAAAACTAAATAATTACCCAAACTGAGCAAAGTTCATCAGAAATAGATGCCAAAATAAATATTAACAATCAGAACAAAATCCAAAATGATCAATAAAAGATCCTTTTCAAGTCAGTATTTCCATGTACCACGAAAATTTTCCTTGCTCAAGGGATTTCAATTTGAGCAGAAATTCATTTCCAAAATTCAACAAGACTTCCCGAGAGATTTTAACACAAGCAGAAATCAAATCAGATAATACGATAAAGGCTTGTCAAGGGATTTCAACCCAAGTACAAATCCTTTTAACTAAATACAATGAATATTTGTCAAGCGCTTTCAACCCAAGCACAAATCATTCTAGCTAATAAAATCAAAAATCAATGTTGATCCTGGGCGATTGCAATGCCATTATGGCAAGCTAATATAGTGTATACATGCATGATGTACTAAAATAATTACTAGTCCACTTGGGTACTAGTCTGCGTTTCATGTAGGATTCAACCAGCCTTATACCGCCTCCCCACTAAACAGGTACCCAGGTTAACACATAAATTAACAATATCAATGAGCGTTAACATAAGCTCATATCCCCGAAATCAATTCGGGTTCTAATAACAATAATCATATTGACATAAGTCAGCATTTAGAATTTTCAGAAGAAATTAGAATTTCAGAAGAAAAATCACAAATAAACAACAAAAATAACTGCGAATAATTATCGAATATAATCACAACAATTTGAAAGAATGGATACAGACAATTATCAAATTTGCTCAGCACGCAATAACATGCGAGCATCACAAGATTTCCAAATAACCGATTCAGGTTCAACATTAGAATTTTCTGGGCAAGAACATGCTGATATCAATACATAACTCAGAGTTTAGCATTAGCCATAAATATATCAAATGAGTACTTACGAGTACAAGTAATCAAATAAGGGTTCGGACAAAAGTCCTTACCCAAGATTCAGATAGAATCCCTTACCTGGATCCGCAGTTAGCTTATCATAACTGGAAGTCTTTAGCTTTATCCTAAATGAGATGATCAAATCATCAGAACATAGTCTACAACATAATATTATAACTTAATACGGACTCACACATGCTCCCAAAATGAACCTCCCTCACCGCGTATGTAAAATTACCAAAATGCCCTCCGTTACACTTTAAACATCAAAATGACTTTTTCATAAGCAAAGTCACTAAAATAATCTTATTATATGTAAATTTACTTCCAAATACCTCTTATAGGAAAAATTACCAAAATACCCCTTCGGGGTGGTAAATTACCAAAACACCCTCGGGGGTTTCCAGCACAGAAAAAATCTCAAAATATCTTAAAACGCTATTTTAAGTATCCTGATATTATTTCTGATCTAAAAAGTATTTTAAAGATATTTCGCCTGAAAATTCCAAATCGGTGTCCTAACCGAGCGCTAAAAGGCCAGTTTCGCAAAAAATACCTGTCGGCCTCAGAATGGCCCGAAATTTTAGAATACGTATCATATCAGTAAAATAGAGTTTCTATAGAAATTTTAGATTAACATATCTTAGTTTACTAGGTTAATTAATTCGATAAATTACTTTAATCAATACCCCAATTTAGCGCCTTTTGCGGATCCCGAAAATTCCCAAACAATTTCCAGAGCGTAGACCTTGTAAAAATATTGAGGGTTACAATTTTAAAATTTGTCTAATTTTAGCTCTAACTATTTAAAAAATTCAGATTAAAACTAATTAAATGATTTTTGACCTTTAGCGACAATTACACTTACTATTGAGATCTAAACACACACTATTTCACCTTTTTTGCACACACATCATTTTCTTCCTCACGACTGCACACACACAACTCACTGACACCCTTCTCTCTCCCACGGCCACTCTTCCAAATGCTCCCAAAACCTTTACACGAGTGTATTTACACTTACTTACACTAAAACACAAATAAACACACCATTCTCTACCTACCACCACACCCGAAGCATCAACACACACAAGAACACACATACTTACCCGAAACACACACTCTGCATAGACACTTCCACCCATTGTAAACACACTTTCACACGTTGAAAAATGCCCTATACCCTCGCATATCCTAAAACACACACACACACACACACACACACACACACATATATATATATATATATATATATATATATATATACATAGAACACAAACACCCACTGTGAAGCACACCTAACAAAACCCACTGAAACCCACACTGAACCACGCACAACCTCTCCCATCTCCCTACTACACACATACAAATCATCACCCAATAACCCAAAAACCAAAATTGCACCAAACCACAACTCAATCCTTCAACCGAAGCTTGTACACCCAAGAAGAACACGCAGTAGGCACCCAGTTATTCACCTTCACACACACACACACACACACACACACACACACTGTACCCTAGAATCAGACGTTGAAAACACACAATAAAGGGTTAAGAATTTACCCCTTCGAGATTTCTTCCTTCTCTAATTTTTTTTCCAGCTACCGAGTCTTCTTCTTCCTCTGTTTTCTTTCTTTCCTATGTTTCTTTCACTATTACTGTTCATCCGAATTTCCCCCCATTTGTTTGGATTTGTTTGCTTTCTCTCTCTCTCTCTTCTTTTTCTTCTTTCTTCCTCTCATCCGAACTCTCCTCTATGCATTCCATATTAAACCATTTAAATTGTCTTAGTCACCTAAGCTAGTAGGAGGTGGCAAGCTTAAATAAAAAGTTCCTAAATTACTTTTATAAAATTGCACAAATGCCCCCAAGATTTCAAAATTTACGTTTTTGTCCCAAAATATTTTTAAGCTCCTATGCACTACTAATACTCGAGCATTGCTTAAATTTAATGCCCATTTATTTTTTGGAGCTCGAATAGTTATTTAACCGGCTTCCGAAGTTCGGGATATTACATTCTTCCCCCCTTATAAAAATTTCATCCTCAAAATTTGCTCGCGGATATCCCATAACGCCTAGGCACTACACTTTTATTGCGTCACTCTGATAACTCTATATCATAGCTGAGTTATCTCTAACTTTCGTACCCAAATTCTTATCCCATGAATACTCGAACGCAATTATTTATATTTAAATCGTAATGCTGAACTGAAATCCTGTCCGACCAACACTTCACTCTGACTTTTTCAGAACTTCACGAACGATGAAATAACGGGTACACAACCCACTGAGTAGAGCCTACACCGCTCTGAATCCCGTGCATATCAAACATATTAAGTCAAGCTCTAATACGATAGACTTCCCCTATCTTATACTGGCACTACACTAGAGATCTCATCAGTTGCACAATTTACTTATGACTGTAAGCTCAACTTTAAGATCAAGGCATACTGAAATACTAAACTATGGTCACACATGACTTGCTGTTTACCAAGGCTAACGTGGGTAGGGTAACCAATTCATATAGGTACTTACACCGCACATCTAACAGCAATATTGTAGCCATTAGGCTTTCACTGCACACTCTAATACCTCAAAACAATGAGTCCAAATTGTTGCCAGGTTCATCATCGAGAGGCACATTATCTTAACATAGCTATTATTGCATACTTACAGTTCTGCGTACACTTCACATAATGACCGAACACTATAACCACTATGGTTTCACTGCACACTCTGGTATCTTAAATCAAGTAGGTCCAAATTGTTACTGGAGTCATTACAGGGAGATGTGTTATCTTAACACAACAGGAAATAGGATTTTGCACTCACGTGTCTTGCACTTCCACCAATGTTTAAAACCCTAAATTATCATACCAATTCTGATTCACAATCACATTATTTACAAAAATCTTATAACTTTATCCTTCAATCATCTGTTTCCGTTAAACTGTTAAAATCGTTGGGTTCCAAAAGCAAATAACAGCGGTCTATTATCCTGGGTTCAACCAATTTCCATCTTATACTGAATCATCGAATAGCTTATCTAAACCTAATCCTCTTTCCCAAAGTACATTCTCGCTCAGAGGTTATTTGAGGCTTAGGAATCTACTTAATCTCATATTCAGGTAGGGGAACTATGCAATTAATAATAACAATAATCGCAATCAGGCAATAAAAACACAAAAATCTTTAACAAAAATCTTGCATATTGGCTCTCAGAGTTCACAACAAATTTTTGTGACATTCCAGAAGAAAGGACAGACACAAAGACGATGATGTAGATCTGACAAAATAAAGTCAACACAATGACTCGGAACAATCGAAATTGGAAGGAATTATTGGTCATTGATAAGATTTGTATCTTTCCCATGGCCAGTGGGTCAGATACTACCCCATAAAGTCCAAATAGATTCAAAAGGAAGTTAAATATATCAGAAAGTAATTCAAAATGCAAAAGAATGAATTAGATGACAGAGCAAAATTCCAAATCTCTTCTTGAGCCCCTAAACCAAACCTTCAGTCTTAACGCCAGTCATCTTTCCAAAGCACTACTCTTACTCATCAATCAAATCATCAACTTAACTACTATGCATATTTTATAAACTTTCCAAATATGACTAAGGTTTCCCTTGGCAATACTCAGATGCGTGATTAGCACATCACCAATTCATACCTAGCATGACATCAAAATCCTGAACAACAAATGGAGTGGGGTCCATAAAAATATCTCTATCCCAAACATAGATTGTATATTCACAGATAACCACAAAACAGCCGAAGACCCTCCCAACGGAGTACTTATCACAATATCGGTTCTTATAGGACATATCTTCATCCTCAATCTCTACGCCAAAGTAACAGATGTAAAGACATATGACGCTCCAAACTTAAATAGTATACAAGCATCTAATGGGTTAACCTGTGGTGTACCTGGCACCACGTCATCGGATGTGACAACATCCCAAGCAGACATTAAACCAACTTTAACTAATATCCTGGGCTCAGCCCCGACTGACCTTGTCCTCTTCTTGTTGAGGAACACAACCCGCTATTACGCTAGCAATAGGTACTTAACTGATTATTTATCACAAACAGACAATTTCAAACTTACTGCTCTGTATTGCCATGCCTAACACATCATCCGGTTACTTTATTACATAACTCACCACTCTGGCTTCTATCGCACTTACCACTTGGGGCAGCCAGAAAATTGACCCGCCACCCTCACCAGTACTCTATGTAGGTCAAACTTCGAAACTCTGTGACGGTTCAACTCTAATACTTTGAGCCGGTTGAGCGCCTTCACCCTGCGCTCCCCTAAATTTCACATCGTGCCTCAATTGGATTTCAAAACTCTTTCCAGACTTCAATATCAATAAACCGAAGTGGGCGCGAATCTCTGATTCTGCCCCAACCTTTAACCTTGGGCACCATACTATGCCGGCGAAAAAAACTTTTTACTGATGAATGTCAGTTCTTACAATTCGTTTTGGGAAAATTCTTACTTATCTCTTTTCTATCCGCCCCATGTTTACTCAGATCTTCCTCCATTATCGGACTTAGACTAACCCAAAACACATACCCAATAAAGATATTCGACATAGCTCGTTAATCGAGCTGGAAGCACTGTATCTCTCGATCCAGGCCTAAGCCCCCATTCAGACTTCCGGCAGTTATCTGCCTCCATCAACAACATCCTTATGACAACACTAGCAAAACAAGAAATTTCATCTCAACCTTGTTTATCAACTCTAAATCTGTTATTCACATTAACAGCTCCTTCACATCTGTTCATGAAATCTCACAAAATACCAGCCAAAAATAATTCTCTAAAAGGTTCTCAATTGACATAAATCAATTTCGGATAAGTCACATTCTTCAATACTCTTTCCACCCCTGATCAACCTCGTCTTTCAATTTATACCCAACAAATTCAATCTTTCGTCACTTCACTCACAGTTGTTCAAAATTTTCTCCATTTCGCTAACCCAATTCGATGTCTCTATAGGGTTTAATAACTCTGTGTAGTTAGTCATTTCATCTGTTAAGGTCACCAAGATACTCTCATTTCGAGGTTATGGTTGTGGTAGGGCCAGATTCTATGTCATCAAAGTTAGAATCAGGTTCATAATATTTAGAATCGTAACCATCAATTCTAGGGTTCTACTGTTTCCCATCTATTAGGTCGAGGTGTCCCTTTACAGTCAGTCATAAAAATCTCCATACAGTACATTTCCCAATCTAAGAATTGTTTGGTCAAGCCTTTTCGATGCCTAGAAAATCCCTGCTCATCTTGTGCAAGTCTATTGGAATCTCATATATCGGGGACCTCTCAGCCCTCTGTACTATCTTCATTGACAGTGCTCCGAATGTAGACCATACTGATATAATGTACAGCTATCGAGGTTATTCTAACATGTGGCTAAAGAGAAACTCAATTACAATCAAGGCAGGCTTCTTAACTCTACCATCATCCTACCCCACTCTCATTAATCGGAATACAATTCTATAAAAATATGTTACCTATACTCTGTGGTTCCATGCCTACAGAATCATATACTTAAGCACTAAATACCACAAGACCGAACTGCTCTGATACCAACTGAAATGCCCCCGAAAATTCAGAGCTCTGCCGCCCCGAACTCCCGGGTCGTTAACCTACCGGATCACATCAAACCTGTCAGACCTGTTCACTAACGCATATTTCAAATCATCTAATTCAACATCAACTCAGATTTCTCAAAAATACCAAATCACCAACTACTTAGCTTACATTATTACAGCTTAGGTTCTTCGCAATTCAAACTCTTAAGAACAAATTAACTGTACCGACCCGCGGAGGGGTCTTACTATACAGTGGTGATGGGCTCATTGGAATCTCACACAGACTCTAACCCATTCCCGAACATGCTACATTTGATCTTCACCTGCAGAAGGGAGCCAAACGAAGGGTGAGATTTTGGGAGCCCAATAAGGTCGTACAAGGATTACAAAAGAAATTATAACACGACTCCGAAAAATCCAACCGACGATGATTTTCAAAACACTTCAAACTATCAAACCTCAATAATTACCCTAACTGAGCAAAGTTCATCAGAAATAGATGCCAAAATAAATATTAAGAATCAGAACAAAATCCAAAACGATCAATAAAAGATCCTTTTCAAGTCAGCATTTCCAAGTACCACGAAAATTTTCCTTGCTCAAGGGATTTCAATCCTAGCAGAAATTCATTTCCAAAATTCAACAAGACTTCTCGAGGGATTTTAACACAAGCCGAAATCAAATCAGATAATAAGATAAATGCTTGTCAAGGGATTTCAACCCAAGTACAAATCCTTCTAACTAAATACAATGAATATTTGTCAAGGGCTTTCAACTCAAGCACAAATCATTCTAGCTAATAAAATCAAAAATCAATGTTGATCCTGGGCGATTGCAATGCCATTATGGCAAGCTAATATAGTGTACACATGCATGATGTACTAAAATAATTACTAGTCCACTTGGATACTAACATACGTTTCATGCAGGATTCAACCAGTCTTATACCGCCTTCCCACTAAACAGGTACCCAGGTCAACACAGAAATTAACAATATCAATGAGCGTTAACATAAGCTCATATCCCCAAAATCAATTCAGATTCTAATAACAATAATCATACTGACATAAGTCAGCATTCGGAATTTTCAGAAGAAATTAGAATTTCAGAAGAAAATAGAATTTCAGAAGAAAAATCAAAGATAAACAACAAAAACAACTGCAAATAATTATCGAATATAATCACAACAATTCGAAAAAATGGATACAGACAATTATCAAATTTACTCAGCACGTAATAACATGCAAGCATCACAAGATTTCCAAATAACCGATTCAGATCGACCAGGCATACATGATACCATGTTAACAAAGTGGTTTGAAGCTAACAAAAGATATCCAGAGGCAAGGGTTTTGACTTACGTCGATTTCCCATCTGAGTGGGCGTGGAAGACAGATGGTAATAGAAAAAGATGGGAAAAAATAAAAAAATAAACACTACCTTGGTCGCTTCCTTATGCATACCCAAACTCTGGTGAGCACTACTATCTCAAAATGCTTTTGCACAAGGTTTGAGGTTGCGGGGACTGGGATGACATCATAACTGTTAATGGAGTCCTGCATCCGACGTATAAATCAGCTTGTGCAAAAATTGGGCTGCTAGATGATGACAACAAGTGATACAATACATTATCTGAGGCAGCAATATGGGCATCTGCAAGAAAACTTCGTAACTTGTATTGTACGATGTTAATGTTTTGCCAAGTTATGAATCCAGCAGAGCTTTGGGAGCCCCACTGGTAGATCTTACGGATGATTTGGTCTACAATATGAGGCGTGAAACAATAGATAACAACATTTGTGTTGCAGACGAGGAACGAAAAAATTTGGGACAGGTGGAGATTGAGTACATACTAAACAAAAATGGTAGATCCCTTAGAGAGTTCCCACCTATGCCCTGCCTGACGCACAAGCTTCTAACTTAATAACGAACCTACTTATTAGGGAAGCTCTAGACTACGATAGCCTGGAAGAAGGCCAGCTATTTGAGATGTTGTTTTCCACTTTAAATACTGAACAACGCTCAATTTTTGATGCAGTAATGGAGGCATATGAAAACAGGACAGGTGGATTATTCTTTGTGCATGGTAGTGGTGGAACCGGAAAAACACATTTGTGGAGAATGGTTATTGCAAAGATGAGGCAAGAGAAAAAAGTTGTTCTCTCAGTGGCATCATTTGGCATTGCTGCGCTTCAACTACCAAATGGAAAAAACTGTGCATGGCCTCTTTAAAGTTCCACTATCTCTTGATCAATTCTCATGTTTCCCAAATAATCGCCAAAGCGAACTTGCAGGTTTAATAATGGAAGCACCGTTAATCATATGGGATGAGGCACCAATGATGCATCGCTATGGATTTGAGGCTGTTGATCGTACTTTAAAAGACATTTTACAAGGAAGAGAGTCAAGCTCAAGCAAGCGTGTTTTTGGTGGAAAGTTAGTTGTACTTGGAGGTGATTTTAGACAAACGCTACCAATTGTTCCAGTAGGTGGGCGTCAAGCAATAGTGGTAGATTCATTGCTTGAATCAACAATTTAGAACTATTGTAATGTGATGCATCTACATACAAATATGCGCGTCATGGGACATGAACGATTCGAGGAGTCCAGAAATGAGTTATCTGAGTTTGTCAATTGGGTGATGAAGATAGGTGATGGAAAATTGTCGGGAACTTCTTTTGTTGATGGATGTGAGACAAATTGGATACGTATCGCGAACAAGTTCTTGATTCAAAATGGCCAAAATGCAATACGTCAATTAATAGACGCAACTTATCTAGATTTTAGGTCAAGGTATTGTTATTGTGATGATCTAAAGGAGCGTGATATTCTGACACCAAAGAATACTGACGTAGATGAACTTAATGCCAAAATACTGTTTATGATTCCTGGAGAAAGTAGAACCTATCTAAGCGCGGATACATTGTCTGAGAGAAGCGAGACCACTGATTTAGACCAAAACCTAAATCCCCTAGAAGTATTATACACGATATCTTATCCAGGACTGCCAGGCCATTCTTTAGAACTCAAAAAAGGTGCACCAGTAATACTTCTGTGAATATCTCAACCAGTCCTTAGGTCTGTGTAATGGAATGCGTCTCATAGTTGAAAAAATAGGTGATAGAGTCATCGAGGTGCAAGTCATTACAGGTTCACACTGTGGCGACAATGTTCTAATCCCGCATATTGTTTTGTCACCTATTGCCGAACAAACATCACTCTCACTGAGATGAAGACAATTCACATTGAAACTGGCATTTCCAATGACTATAAACAAAAGTCAAGGGTAGACATTGAAGAATGTTGGCATGTACCTTCCAAACCCTGTATTCTCTCACGGGCAGCTTTATGTGGCAGTATCACATGCAATAGAGCCTGCAGGGTTAAAGATTCTGATAGTTAACAAAGATGACGTGCTGTTGGATCACACAAAAACATAGTGTACCATGAAGTTTTTAATGCTATTTCATCTTAATGTTCGTTATCTTTTTTTGCTTTACCGTATTGGTCGGTGATATATGTATACATCAGCTAAGCTTCTTATTGTATTTTCTTGAATTTAATGTAATACTTAGCTTCCATGTGACGTGTTTGACTACTTTATTCATTACATCCATCGGATCACACAAAAACCTTACTGCACCATGAACTTCTTAATTCTTTCATCTTAATGTTTGTGATATCTCTCCGTTGTACCAAATTGGTCTGCCATATACGTATGCATCAACTAAACTTCTTACTGTATTTTGCTGAATTTAAAGTAACACTTAGCTTATGTGTGACGTGTTTGACTATTTTATTCATTTTTTCTTCCCCGCGTGTTTATGTTGACTGATACTAATAATAATGCTATGTTTAATGTTCTCATTATTTTGAAAAACAAAATTACAGAAGAAGGGCTTACCAGATATACACCTTTTGTGTTTTTTAATCCACTCAGATTAAGATGGAATGTGAAGGCACGACTGGTCACGATGATCATTTCGTGAGCACAATCGACGAAATAAGGCCTACAAGAACTTCAAGCTGTTGTTTGTTGACGAACATGTGAACACTATCAAAGGAAATTACGAAATATTTTTTTGAATAATAGTAGTCATACATTCAATTCATCGGAGTGATGCTATGCAAGGGATGGTAGCAACAAGTAAAGTGGATTATTTTTATGAGCATCTTAATGAGGGCAAAATTTATTGTCTGAAAGGGGTTCAGATATGTCCTGCTAATTCGAGGTATAACTTGGTACCTCAGCAGTATCAGTTATAGAGGAGACCATTGTTGAGCACATTCTTGATCACTGTGATACAATACCACTTCACAAGTTTTTCTCAATCAAATTACCTGACATAGGTCAATTTGTTAAGCGGGATTACATCTTGATAGGTACGTCGCGATAAATTTTAAATACTACATTGTATTATCACATATAAGGCAGAGATACTAACACGACTGTCTACATTTGTAGATGTCATTGGTTTGGTAGTATCTGTCATGGAATGCCAGATTACACCAGGCGATGATACACCAAAGAAAGATATTGTACTCATTGATCCGAGGTTCATTCCTTACATTACTCCTCTTACTTTTTATTGAGTTGTTTATTTTGTGAATCCCATAGAGTTCCATGACATTTTTTGACCTAAGTTTGTCTTGAAAATAAAAAGTAAGATTGCAGTAAGACTTACTCTCTGAGGCGAACTTGCAACTGCAGAGGGGGAGAACGTGTTTAAGAATATGGCAAACGACATTATATTGATTGCTACGAGTGTGTATGTTAAAGAGTATGAAGGTATTGGCATATTCAGTTCTACTCTAACATAAATTTAGAATTTAAAAATACGCACTATAATCTTTGAACATATGCAGGATTAAGTCTATTGTCTAGCAACTTGAGCAAACTGTATAACAACATCAAACATGAAGCTAGCGACTCAACCAACAAGTGGTAGGAAATTTTTTTAATTTATGTGACATTTTCTTTATTGAATTTATTGCTTATTTTAGTTACACATATCAGTGACATAATAATTGCGATGTGCTAGATTCGGTGAAGATCAGCGGGCAAAACAATTGGTATACTGAAATAGAACATATGGCTTATCTATAGCATGCTCACTGATGCTTTCAAACTCAAAGAGAGTGAGCATACGAGATTTGGCACCAAGGACTGTAATGCAATTACTAAAGTTGCCAGATTTTATTTTTCAATTTTCAATGGTTATTAATGGAAAAGTATAATTGTGTAGGTCAAGCACTAACGCATAACGGCACGTATCGAGTTTATTGACGTGGAGAATCTTTGGTACGATTCGTGTGTGGCATGTCTGAAAAAGATAGAGTACCATGATGGTAGAGCGATATGCAGTACCTGCAGCAAAAAAAAAGTACAAGTTGTGCCCCGTATGGATTAGACATTAGGTATTAACAGTACGTGCATTCATATATTAGATGAGTAATCATTTTTGGTGTTTTTAAAAAGGTACAAACTGCACATTACAGTTTTGATTCAGACGGAAGTAAGCAACTTATCCTCTCAAACAAGCAAGCCGAGTATATTCTATAGTGTCCAGTATCTCAAATATGATACTTGAAGCACCAGGTGCATTTAATACTAACACATCCTCCATATTTTAACTTTAATGGAGATTTTCTGTGTTTAATATCTTAGTAATTGTAGAATTATGGAGATGGCATGCTACAAGAGTACATGGAGTTGCCGAAGGACGAGATGTATTCTATCATAGTCTACGCACCGAGAAATGCGTATAAAAATGCATATCCTACATGTGTGGCATGTGTGCTAAGGTTGAATTGAGTGGAAGAATGTGTGCATGCATGAGGAATGTTTCATGACGAGAAGTAACATGCGTAAGTAGAAGTTGAAACATTATAACGTCATTTCATACATGACTAGCATTTATCTAGAATATCTACTAATTAGACCTACGATGTTAAGCAGAAATGCGAAGAAGAAGCTGTCGCACAAGAGCATGTAGTTCAAGAGTTAGGAAAGGGAATTTGAAAATGACGAGGAACTAAGGAGGAGTATGTTTACCCTTTTCTGTATTGAAATTTTGTAACGATGGCAAAAATATGCTCTTTTTTATACTTTTATTATTTTGGATACTCAATTTTGGATGCAATATCCAAATAGTGCTAAAAAAGGAAAAAACACCTTAGAGGTGTTTTCACCTTTTTTGGGTTTTTGCCGACAGGGTTGGATTCTATGTCAGAAAGGTTTTCTTTTTTATTGTTCACCATTCCCTCATATATCTCTCTCTTCATCTTTACAAAGAAACTCACCCCAGTTTCTCTATAGCACCTTCAAGCCATTGCCTGGATCTTCGACTCCCTCTCACCCCATGTTCAACGGCATCACCCTTGCTTAAAGAGGCTTTCTCAATAGACTGCAACCTAAAGTTTGAAGGTGCTTCCTCACCTGCCATGCCAGACTGAATTAATCTCTCGATTAAAAGGGCTTCTAATAGTTTCCCTGCCCAAGTTCCTATCAAGTGTTGTTAACGTGTCTAACCCAGTGCCGAACAAGGGTTTTTGCAGCCTCGCTGAGAAATGGATTAGCAGGTGCTCTCGATCGACGCTGCCGCTCAGCTTCGGCAAGGCATCAGCTTGCTTCTCTCGAGATGGAACGCACTTCAGATGGCCATCGATAACAAGTGGGGCAGCCGCGATTCTCGACAAATAGCCCATCAACTCGCCCTCGATATCTTCTGTTTAGAGCCCGCATCACCCATTAGGGCTTTACCTTTCTACATCGTTGATGACCACAAACCACCAATATATGATGATTCATGTTGGTAGCCGGCTTGTCGCCCCAGATTCAAGTGGTGACAAATCGTCTACCAGACGTCCCATAGTGCATAAAGATGCCATCGTGGAAGACTCCTCTGTATGAATCCCATCGTTGCGCAGGATCCAAGGAAGGGCACCTTGGAATGACCGAAGGAGTGAGAGCCTTTTGAGTTGGTTCGTCAATGGGGAAGAAGAAGAAGCAAGAGGGAGAAGACTCATATCTGGGAGTGGCCGACATCCTTGATTTGGGAGAAAGGGTAATACTGGAAAAAATAGTGGTAACAGTAATGAAAAGAGACATGAAAACGGTAAACATACAAAAACAACTGAAAAAAAGTAGACACAAAAAGGTGGTGAAAATTATGAAAGTACATAACCATAATTTGTGATTGAATACAAAAATATTGAAAACGAAAACACAATACAAATAAAACAAAACGAAAAGTATAAACGTACGGGCCCTAAGCTTTGCTACACTTTTTGTACACATTACCTAACTCAGTATTGTATATATTTTACTTTTAGGTTTGAGTACTTTTCTTATTTTATTATGATTATGATATTGCTGTGTAATGTAATTTGATCAAAAGTTAGTATATAATTAACTCTTCCGTACATAGTATGAGATTTTAACGAGTAATACATAATTTAAATCATTAATATGCAAAAAGTCAAATTAATCGAATTTTCAGGGACCAAGGGAGTATATAGATAGATTATAGAATATGAGAGGGTAAAATATAACAAAATTGAAAAGCCACGAAACGCTTCACATGTTAGCGCATTTTGGCGACAAATTTAGCGTTAAGAGCAAGAGAGGGCTACCGATGGCGATGCGTGAAGGTTGAACGGTTGAAAATCGTGGGATTTAGTGGTGGTGTAATCGCCATGTCAGTAGAGCTCAAACTCTCCCGGGCAAACCGTATCTATCGCCCTGATGTAATTTCATTCTCTCCTCCTTGAAACCCAAATGCAACTGTGAATTGTAACTAATTTTTTCTTTTTATTTAAAAATTTAAAAATTTGTGAACTTCAGGAAGCTATTGAAGGCAAAATCATCACAAAGTTGCCTTATTCAATTTCTCATCAGGGAATTCGCCTCACTGTGAACGGATCAGTGAACTTGCAGGTTCTGATTCTGACTTTGACTTCTGTTTGTTTTCTTGGAGAGCAGACAAAAGGGTTCTGGATCATCATTGAGCTGATTTTACCTTGTTCTTATCTTATTAGGTTCGTGGAGGATCAGCTGGGGTGATCGAATCGTTTTATGGCGTTGTTAAGCCTATCCCCATTGTGTAGTCCCTCCCTCCCAAATTTGACATACTTGTCTCTCTTTCTTTCATACGCCTAAATTCACAGCAAGTTTTCTTGACAAGAAGTTTGCACCAGCCACACTACATTCTGCTAATGTCATCTTGAACGACGTGTAACAGCTGAATATTGTATTTAGATGGACCGTCATTCATTCATTACAAAAGAGTGAATATAAGTAAAATGGAACTTCCGGTTGCTTCATGTTCTCATTGATTGTCGAGGGTGGGGTGCAAGATCAGCAGACTTGCTCTACAACTATTGTTAGTGGCCTTACAGCGCCTGTGGAAGGTATCCATACATAGCACATTTCTACGAGAAGCTGAGACCTGGCCAAGTTTCTTCTCTTTGTTCTTTGCTATGTGTCTGGTGTCGTGTTTTGTTTTCCATAAATGGACCTTTCCATAAATGGACCGGAGGGAGGGGGGAATGTATCTTGATATCCTTTCAGCGTTGATAGCCAACATAAATAGCCGGGACCACATAAATAAAAGCTATCATCCAATTTAATAGGGGAAAATTGAAATGGGGAGGTTCATGAAGAGTCTCAAATTGACTCACAATGCTTGCCCACCCCCCCCCCCCCCCCCCCCCCGGGGTTACCTTACCATGTCGGTTGTGTTTCTTCTTACATTGGTTCACAATGCTTGCAATAGGGATGTAACACTGCTGACCTTTTTTTTTTAACTTAAAAGGCACCAAATTGAATCAGAATGGAGAATCCAGCAACTACCACGATTCAAGAGTCACCAAACTCAACTCTGGAGCATCATTGAACCACATATCCACTTTAAACAGACACAAAATGCTTAAAAAAGCACGTAAATAGCTGGCTTACTGTAGCCAGCAGCAAATCCTTTCTTAAAACATGATGCAACCCAGTATTCTTTGGAAAGATGATTTGGTACTGATTAAGGAGTAAAAAACGAGTCCAATTGAAGGAACCTCAAGCAGAAAACACGTGGCGTAAGACCCAGATATGGAAAATATTGGTTTCCACCTCTTTTTCCCAATAATCATACAAAAATCTGAGAAGCCATCGGAACAGTCCCTAAAAATTCTGTAGAAGCATGGACAGTTATTGGGAAGGAGGGCGACCAAAATCCTAGCCACAAGTACCATGCCCTATGGATCTATACACTTGCTAAAGTTAGCAGCCGTACGGCTGATGTTGGTGGAATCAGAATGATATGTCTCAGTTTAAGGACCCATTCCCTTTGTCAGGTCATTTTTCCGCTACCAAGTTGAAATCTGATTCTAGGGTTTTGACCTTTGAGTGAAAGGAGAAGAAGTACGAGAACAAAATGAGAGCTTAATCACTTCGTATATAAGTGGAAAATAAAGACGATTATAAAATGACAACTACTTCCTCGATAACACTTGACCTAGAATGACCTTAGGACACCTTGTGCACCGCATGTAGGGTCACAAATCTTCCAAGCATGTGTGATCTAGCATAGGAGTCAACTTTGGAGCTAACTTTGATTTTTCTCAAAGATGATTTTGGGGCCAAACTTTTCATCATTGGGTAGAGTCTTCATTAGCTTCCCAAAGTAGAAAAGTGCTTCATTTCGATTTTCCTTGAGAGAGTTATGTCCAAAGTTTGAAGGGGAAAAGGGTTGTACCGTCCAGTAGACTGCAATCAATGGTCAGTAAGTTCTAAAAAGAGTTGTAGTCGAGTGCAGAGTCGACTCTAAGGTGATTCTTTTGCACAAACAGCAGCTAGTTTACATATTGTAGTCGACTGTAATGCGTCGTTTTGGTCGTTAAATGCCTACACCTACCATTAATGGTCATAATTTTTTTCCATCTTGTAATCTGAATTTGAGGCACACATGTTTACTTAAGCCTCATTCATAGCAAGAACATTCAAGCCAACATATTTTATCACTTTCTCTATTCATCTCATAAATTTCATACTTTAAGAGAGAGCATTAAGTGAGCTTCACTCATTGGTTGTTTTTCGAAATCGTCAAGTCATTAATACTGTCATCACAGTTTGACTACAACTTCAATTGTAGACATTTTCTCAAGAGATATTTTCTTTGTACACAGTCATTCATCCAAAAAAGAATTCAATTAGAGCTTGGGGTTGTAGAAGCTGCTTCTTGGTGTGGGTATAGCACCATTGGATTAGTAAGTGGTTAGATCTTGACCCGGAAGGTAGATCATTTCTAGTGGAATTATAAAGCCTTTCAAGAACTTTCTTGAAGGGTGGAGGGTAATAGGCGAATCTTTAAACTCGTCTTCTCAAGTATGTCTAAATTCAATATCTAGTTTTACTTACCATATATTTGTTCTACAGTTGTTCAGATTCTTTACATGCGGAATTCCTTGTATGGTTAGTTTTGATTAAGTTCTAATTTCCCAATTAGTCTTCAAAACCCTCTTCAATTCCCTCTAGGGTTGTTTTATTGGTTTCGCATTCATGGACATTTTCAAGTCTCTTGTGAGCTTTCCAAGTCCTAACTCCATGGTTTTCGGCCAATACACCGAAGAGTTGACGTATTGATTCGGTTTCGGCAGTCACCAAACCGCAACCTTTACCTGATTCAAAATATGTCACGATATTGCATGTATCGGCCACGCATGGCCGCAAACTTGGCTGTGATGTTGAGATATCGGCTGTCTCGGCGTAACAGGAAAAAACAGCGATAAAAGGACGATGTGACGTTGTTACCTCGTAGTTAGGTAGAATCCCTTTTACTGAGCCCATGTCTATCGGCGTCAAAAGATGCTGATTGTCTACCAATCTGAGAGGTTAAGGGATGTCAATCACGTTTTCTTTTATGTTCTGAAGAGGTTTCTTTCTAAACCATCAACTCGGCCAATCAAAGGATATGATGCAGAGGAACCCACCTGCACTGAGGTAAGAAGAAGAAGCCAGCAAGGTTCTCTGCTCTTGAGATGCCTGAAGAACCTCCTCTGGTGCCCTACTCTCTGCTTGATTGACCCTCTTCTGGATTTCTATCTTTCTTTTGTTTTTCTTTTCTATCCTCTTGGGTTCCCTTGATGTATTCTGACCACTAGACTTTTTTGGTCAAGTGATAAGGGGTACGTGTCAAAGCAGTGGTGTAGTATATATAAGATAAAAAGGTAAAACTTTAAATAAACTAGACAACAAAGTGACTAGCCCTTTAGTAGAGACTTTTTAGAAAATATTTCTTCTCTTGAGAGAAGACTAGGCAAAAGGGACTATGCATTTTGGTGGTGTAACTGAAATGAGAGTGCTTAGCTAGGTAAGTGATCAAACATGGAAAGATAGAACAAGAGATGAAGAATTTGCAAAAACATGGTGGTGGCAGTGGCACTGGTTAAAAATTTCGCCCCTGGAAACATCACTTCCCGTCCGGCTTGCATGAAAAGTGAAGGAACATGGCTTGAGATGTTTTGGTCCTATCAGACGTAGGCCTTATAGATGCTCCAGTCAAGAAAAGTGATATGTGTCAAGTTGATGGGGGATTGGGGGTAAGATAAGCTATGGTTAGACTGAGAATAGGAAGAGGATAGGTGGTGAGAAAGTACTGCTTTGCTCGAAGTTGATTAAAGATGATGTGCAAGGATGGGTAAGAGTACAAGAAAAGGATTAACATAGCCTTTTCCTGCTAGTTGGGACAAAAGCTTAGTTGAGTTGAGCCTGGCCAGCTAAGGAGTTCATATGCAAACGTCTCGTGATATAGGTTTAAACTCTGGCGGCCACGTGTGCCTGATCTAGTTTTTATATTCCTGGGTGTGGAAAAAGCCCAAGGAGGGATCATGGCGATGCACGAAGAGAGAACGGGTAACCACGATGGAGCCCACATATGTTAGTGTTAACGTGGACGCCGTCAGAGAGCTGCAGTGTTTGTAACGAGTTTAAAAAAATGACGCGCAAAAGTCAGATATCCTGGAGGTTGATCTTAAGAGGTCCAGTCCAATCTATTAGAGCTTTATCAAGTGTAGTTGGGCAGCATATAGGTCAACGTTGTGTGGATTGTTTTGCTTGCAATGATAATGCTGTCAGATGGATTGCGATCTTTGCAGAGACTTGTTTGATACGGGAGTCATAGGCATGACTTGTAGGTCATAGGCGTTTGACTTTGACCCTTATATAATATTTGAGGGAGTTTTATTTGCACTCTGAGGCCGAACTGACTGTTCGTTTCCAGGGAGGGACTTTCAGGATAAAGGTGATGAAGATTTCCGTTTGGAAAGTCTTAGTAAGTAGAGAGACAAGGTTTGCTTCAAGCACAGACCATTTTTCTACTTACAGAAAATCGGGTGAAACCTGTCTGGGCCAGGAGTTTTGAAAGCTCCTAGTTGCTTCATTTATTGATTGCATGTGGTAGCTGCTTGTACATATGTGCCTTAAACTTCTTACTATCCCGTTTTTTCTTTCCTTATATTTTGAAGAGGATTATAAAAGTGATCTTTGATTTAAAATGCCAAAATTGTCAACTGAATCCAGCTAAACATGAAAATGTAGGTCAACATTCGGGGAGTCGTATATACTGATTTTTCCTTTGAACTTTGGTACTGCTTTTATCTCTGTCATTCTAATTTATCATCATGCCTTTTACCTCTAATTAGCAACTTTAGTAGTCATCCCTTCTTATGTTGTTTTAATTTTCTTCTTTATAAACTTTGTCCAGAACTTGACAGGCCCACTAACACTACTCTATAGGCTTTCTTTCTCGTTCTCTGAAATGTCTCTAGTTTTTTTAACTTTGGATAAAAACTTCTGTTACTGAAGTTATAGACTTGCCCTTTCGTAGTATGTTAGAAATCCTGGGGATAAAATGGTTCTTGTGTTCAGCCAACCTAATGAGGTATTGTCTATGAGAAGGGGTTAGAGGTCCTCTTTTATTCTTCTTAGTTATGGACGATGGTACACAAGAATCCAGATAGTAATTCGCATCTGATTATTACATGCATTCGCATGTCTGACTTGGCCACATCTATAAATGAGCTTCAATTGCACGTGAAATATCTTTTAATTCGATATGAATATGCTTCACTTTCGCTGTAGACTTTTACCATACTGAATCATCTCTTTCATCCTTGAACAGTAAAAGGAGTTATGAAGTCCAATCTTCTGGAAAAATTGGTTCAGGCATGAACGAGGTATGATTACAATAACATTCTTTCAAATAAGGCTTCTTTACTTTTTCCAGTATAAAAGCTGTCGGCCGCTCCACGGACAAACAAAAATTCTGAACTGTGTTCTTGGAGACACACACATATGACTGATTAGCATGTTTCAATGAATATTAGTCCCCCCAGTCGTTATCATTCAAAAGGACACCTGTCTATGAAAAATAAGATAGATGGAGGAGAAAAAGAATCCACAACTGCCAGAATCTTGCCACGATATATCATATATATGCTCTTCGATCAAGTGTATAGCTGTGCTTGTCGCCATGCAAATAGTGGGGGTTGAAATTTGGATTATCAAGTGTAAAGCTGGATTCTTCACCATCCAAATAGTGGGGGCTGAAATTTGGTTTTTGATTATTACCGATTGATCGTTTGGAAATTGTCACTCACTGGTCAAGTGTAAAGCTAGTTTGCTCTTGTGCAAATAAGGGATAGGCACTTGCGGTCAAAGATAAGAGACATAAAAACAAGGACTTCCTCCTTTCACGTTGGTCCTTGATCAGTGGTGATGGAGGATGATGGTGTCGAGCTTGCACCCATGTGCAAAGGCGATGAGTTCTTTCCCCCCCCCCCTCCTTGATAGGTATGGCCGATAATAACCAGCATGCCTGATTGGGCACAACCATTGCAAAAGGAGCCCAATCACGGGCTTATGCACTCAGGATAACTATCCACAAACTCCAAAATGCCTAAGTGGAGGAATGGAAAATCCAAAACAGGAGAGAGGATTACTGGTGCAGTGTAAACTCCACACCCTGAAAAGCCTTTTTAATTTTGGGATAAGAAAGACTATCTTGGTTTACCTAACCTAAAATATGCATGAAAAGACAGTATGAGATTGAGCCTCCTGTCTTCCTCATATTACTGACCTGATATGCGTTGGAGTGATACGTAGGCCAGGGTTGTTTCCATTTACAAAACAGACATATCATCAGAGCTTTGAAAGAAAAAATAATGAAGTTGAAGAGCTGCTGGTCAAGTAAATGCAGCAGGCTCTAGAAGAACGTAGAAGAGTGATTCGTTAGCAAGATCAATGATCCAAAAAGAAATTAGATATACCCCAAAAGAAATCAGCAGGCTTGTCTACAACTTCACCCAACAACTTCAAAGCAACCGCTCATCATCATTATCATCTAACTGTTTGTCCCAAACTAATTGAGGTCGGCTACCTGAATTCCTTTCTTTTGCTCCCTCCTAGGAAGCACCGACACCTCTTAGGTGGAGGTATGGTGTCCTAAACGGACGGACACCCCTAATCGGTGTCCGATTTTTTTTTTAATTTTTCGACGACGTGTTGGACACTTCATCGAGGAGTGTCGGACACGGCACGGAGTAGTGACGGACCGTTTGGGGCCAATTTGAGATTTTTGAACTAATTTCGGGGGTCAATCTGTAATAAATAGAATATGTGGGATTTTTTTACAAATAATATTAAATATGCCCTAATCTGTTGAGCCATTACCGTCTTCTTCTCTCTCACCTCACGGCTGTTGTTTGCCGACCACATCAAGGCTGTCGCTGACTCGCTGGTGTTGCCAGAGCTTAGTCGCTGAAGATACCAAAGCCAACAGATTTGACGGCTATAGTCGCCGACGATACCAAAGCCAGCTGTTGTCGCCATCGCCAGAGGTCTTGCCATCGTCGCTGGAGGTCCTCCACCGCCGTTTGTAACAATTGACAACTTTACAATTAAGGTGAAACAAATGTGCAAAATGATCATTATGTGGTCAAAGGACCCAAATCAAACACAAAACCTGAAGGTATGAAACGCATACTGGTAGCGTCAAGAGGGCTATCCAAAAATCACTGAAAGTGACTACAAAAGTTACTACAAAAGTTACCATGTAACTACACAAGTCTTAAAGACTCCCCTTTTATTGAAAATGGTTGTTCCTTAGTGATCATGCACATTAAAGAAGCACAAAGAAAGCACATCCATCAGCAGTTTGATCTCACAGCAATCCAAAGCAATGAAGGCTAACAAAATATGTGTTACAAAAAGTGTAAAACAGTGGACTAAGGGCCACACACACACACACACACACACACACACACACATATATATATATATATATATATATATATATATATATATATATATATATATATATATATATTACATGTTTACATATTTATAAGGGCCATAACAATTGAATAGGGCTAATTGTTCGGACTTAAAACCCAACCAGTTTTCTGGGAGAAGCAAGCTTAAGCGATATAACACTAAGAAATGGTATATACCTAAACAAGAGATTTGCGATAGAATATGATTTCCAATGGGTGGATGTCTAAATCATAACTAGGAAGCTGAAGGAGCGTAAGAATTGCAAATATAGTAGTATGAAACATCATCTACCACAAGAACAACTTCACAAGTGATGCTGAATTACAGACACAGGAAAGAATATTTGGTTTTAAAATCAACAAAGGCTGAAAGAGTTAACATCTATGCATGAAGTACGATTAGATATGGGTGTGTAACGGTAGGTGAGCAGGAAGCTTGAAATAATGAGGTTACACACCAATGGCACAGCACTAACTGATCTGAGGGATATACAGGATTTGTAAGAAGACTGTAGATTGCCATGGTATTATCATGGAAAGGCAACATATGTAGACAAGTGAGTACAAACTCAATAACCAAGTGACTAAAAAAGGACAAACAACCGTTAGAACCATGAAGCTTTATAAAACTAAATTAGTAATGGTGTTAAAGAATGTACTAGGCATGTTACTCAGTGCATTGGAACAGCAAAAAAAATAGCCAGCAACTACAGTTAGGTAGCTTAGTCACATGGCTGTTAGAGAATTGGAAGGAGTACTGGAGCTATACTAGGAATCTCAATGAACCCGACAAACGACCCTGCATCTTTTTTATCTCTCCCGCATTTTATTTGTATAAGTATTTTGCATTTACACCAATCCATCCCAAACTTGGTGGTTAAACTCTGCTGCGGTGACGATACTGTAGGGGAGGTCCTGCGCAAAAATAGCTCGACGCCAGGATGATAAAAAGCTTAACACCTCCCATTCTTATATATAGTTACAAATCTACTAAGATATAAAGGATAAAGTCTAACAAGGAACGGCTTCTCACTTTTCATCCATGAACTCTTACTAGTTCAAGAGATGAAAACCTGATTGGTAGCAACTAACACAAAGGAGCAGCCATTGAAGACACCACAAGATTCGTGTTTTCACAATACAGCTCTAATCCAACTCGGAATGGCACCCATAACCAATGGCAACAATCAGATTGATGGCTCAAAGTCTTTCGGCGACTGGGTTTTTGCAAAAAATTAATTGAGAAACGCACATTTCAATATCAAGGAGTCGAGGTAACAATTCAGTTTCGGAATACAATCAAAGAGTGATATACTAAGTGGCTTGGCGCAGGATGTAAACCCTTACCACAGCAAGAAATATAGAAAATCCCTAACCACCGTAAAAAGCTAGAAGACGCTTACCTTAACCAAGCTATTCGGTAACGATATCCACGAAGCACCTCCTTTGGAAGCTAACGAACTGTCCAAACTCTTCTCCCTGCTCTCTCTGGCCCAAAGGAAGAAGCAGCAGAAGAACGCGGGGGGGGGGGGGGGGGGGGGGGGTGGCTGCTGAAAACCCCCAATCGTAAATTAAAGGAAACCCTGAGATGGAAAACTACCGAAAGACCCCTCCAACTTTAAGTGCTTATTCAAAGCCCACCCAAAACTCTCTAGTATTAAAGAAGGGCCTAGAATCGTTACTAGAAATTATATCACTAGGAAAAAAAAAGGGATATTACAATCAAGTAGCAATATGACATGATCAGTTGATGGTAATAGCAACATGGCAGTAGTGAGATCACACTTTGTTATTTTGTCACTTTATGAAGCTCTAGCAGATGCATTTGTATTAGTTTGAACCTGAGTGAAGGTATAGGATAACCACCATTGTCGATGTGTCCTGCTTATTGTGCATGCAAATCATTTGGTTCCCTTCTGACTCTCTGCTTCTCTATTTGTGAGCATTCATGGCTTGTCTGAATCCCAGAGGCCCTCTCAGTTGCTTTGGCCATATTCAGGCAACATTCCTGCAAAAAATAGGGATTTGAATCATTTGATAGCATTGTACTTGCGTGTAGATTCCTTCATCTACCTGCGTTATGATAGTACCGTTTCCCTCGTGTTTCTTTGATGTGGGTCATTTATATGTCTCACCTGTAAGAGTGATTGTATAGTGGCTAATATGATTTGTTTGCAGTCCATTTTCAATAGAGTTTAAAGCTACCATAGTCATCACCTTTCAGTCAGAGTTATCCAAGTTGCATCCAAAATCTGATCCCAAAACTCCTAGGCAGTGGGTAAGCATCATATTGTACTGACTTAAAACAGCAGCTCTCTGGTGTATCTAACATTGTTGCTATCCAAATTTCAGCTGGCAATGGAAAATGTACCCTTGGAATTGGTACGAATGAAGTGAGTTAGTGAGACGTGTGTAAGTGATATTCTCATGAATTTCTCAGAGACTGTATGAACTCTTCGGTCTTTCCTTTATGTCCGACAATTTATATGTGCAGAATCTGTATGTTGGCCGCTGGTTATGTGATCTGCAATTTTAAACGCATTTTTATTTCCCTCATCTCAATTTATAGATGTGTACTATATGTCTCACGGGTGGGCAGTAGCTCGGTTTTCAAGAGGTATGGTAAGATTTTGAAGAGGAAATCCTTCTCTTGTTCAGAACAATCAGATAGCTTAACTACATTGGCAAACTTGTCCTGCTTGAAACCCTAAGTTGCATAAATACGAACTTAGTGTTGGTTAAACAATAAATTGAAAGAAGTAAGGTATTAAGAAGCAGCTGCCTTTGAAGAATTGGTGCTGCAGCTACTTTTGGACTGGAGACAAGGCATTGAGCAATATATTGTTGTACGTTTGTTTACAAGGTTTTTGTATTCATCTGATCAGGGCTTCGAACATAGAAATGGAAAGAATTCGTTTAACTCACGTAAAAAATGGGCACGCCTCGCAAGGCCAAGTAGTTTAGCTTGTTTGCTTCTTTATGCTGTAGCACTAACTGCATTATTCTTAATTGACTGAGATGTTGACTACCTTTTCCTGATTTTAATCCTATAAGCATCAACAGCCATGATCTTTAGACCAATTTAATTTATTTGTAACCTTAGTAAAGGTTCAAACATATTCTAGGAAAAAGGTTTGTTTGTAGATGACAAACCTTCCTCAAAAAATCCCCATTAAGTCGTCATGTCCAGATTGAAATCTATGTATTATGTATTTGGATTTGGTTGGCACCTTCTTTTACTTTTTAAACCCCAAATCCCTTTTTTAAATTTTTTTTTATAAATTCTACCTAATACAAGTGCTAGCATCTAATTGGCCAAACAATTAGTATTCCTATTTTCTAAATACAAATAAATAGTTGATAATTATCATGAAGTATAACCACCTTATCCCATAACCTCTAACCATGCCATCCATGATCTCTCTACCACCATTTTTCTAGTTACCACTTCATCACCTTTAGTAATAAAAGAAACCGTAACAAAGCAAAAAACAGAGCCGACCAACAACAAACAAGCTTCTCTTCGACTAAGGTACATTCAACCTATCATTTTGCTTCACAGTTTTACACCATTCAATTATCATGTGGTTTGTATTTGTCTGTGAGTTTATGGGTTTCGTGTGTCAGTCCGCCAGTGTCGTCCCATGGTGGGGTGGTCAGATGGGGGGTTGGGGGGAAATCATGTGGGGGATGGGTGGGTGGGTGGTGCTTAGGGGCTGGGGGGCTGTTTGTGAGCATCTCACGTATGTATGTGTGGCGTCTGGCGATGTGGGTGGTTGTGCGACGTGTAAGTGGCTGCTGTTGCTGGCCCATTTCATATAGCATACACGTGCGTGCGCTCTATACACTAACACCAATTCACAAGAAAAAAAAACAGAACCAAAGAAGGTGGGGTTGTGTGTGTGTGTGTATAAGTGTCGAGTTTTGTGGCTTTCGTGTCTCAGTTTGTGGGTGTGCTTGTGCGGTAGGGGGTGATAAGAGGATTTCGGTGCTTAATTTGCAAGCATCACCTTAAAATCTGTAAATTGAATCAACTGGAACACCAGTGCGGAAGGGGTGTAAGTTGAGGCGGCGGCTGCTGTGTATGAGCTCCGTATTGTGCTCGCGCGCTTGTGGTTGTGTGTGTGTGTGTGTGGGGGGGGGGGGGGGGGGGGAAGGTGACGACGTATGTTTGTGTGTTGGGTTTGTGTCTGTGTTGTGGGGGTGGAGTGGGTTGTGGGTAGCGGTGACGGTAAAGATTGGGTGCATGTGTGCGTGCGTGCGTGCGTGTGGGTGTTTGGGGGTACAGCGGCGCGGGGGGGGGGACGTGAACAACACCAATTGCATATTGTTGAGATAGAACAAAATCTGGAGAGAAAATTTTGTTTTTCATTCTCTTTCTTATGTTCTCCTTACATTGTATATATACACTGATGTTTACATTTGAATAGTAAGCTATACATGATAAGATAATGCACATGTGCCAAATCCTAGAAGTTTAAAACAAGGAGATATTATTTTTGAATTTGAACTTGAGGAGATTCGGTTTGTGGTGCTTCAATAGCCCCCCGCAAGCTCAGCGTGTCATGAACGTTGAGCTTGGACCTAAGAAGTTGAAAACGCCGTGTGGACAAGGGCTTCGTAAAGATGTCAGCGGGTTGATCAACACTAGAGATGAATCGAACGTCAAGAGTACGTTGAGCAACTCGCTCACGGACAAAATGATAGTCTATCTCAATATGTTTGGTGCGAGCATGAAAAACCGAATTTAACGTGAGATAGATAGACCCAAAGTTGTCACACCATAGTGTAGGCGCCTGAGATGGACGGAAACCAATTTCAGATAGCAAAGATTGTAACCATTCTACCTCAGAGGTGACGGTGGCGAGGACTTTGTACTCAGCTTCAGTACTTGAACGTGCAACAGTGGGTTGTTTCCGAGAGCTCTAAGAGATTAAATTGGGGCCGATGAAAACACAGTATCCACTTGTCGAACGACGATCATCAGGGCAACCAGCCCAATCAGCATCAGAGAATGCAGAAAGTGATAGAGTTGGCGACTTGGTCAGGAATAATCCATGATTAAGGGTATCTTTTAGATAGCGCAGAATTCACAGCAGTCCAATGTTCAGATGTTGGGGCATGCATAAATTGAGCGACCTTGTTCACAGAGAAAGAAATATCCAGTCGTGTAAATGATAAGTATTGGAGGGCACCAACAATACTTCTATATTCTGAAGGGGAAGGATGGGGTTCACCTTGATGTCGAGAGAGCTGTGTAGAGGTGGACATTGGTGTCTGGACTGGTTTTGCATCAGAGAGATTGGCGTGTTGTAGCAAATCAGTAATATATTTGCGTTGCAGAAGAAGAAGACCAGATCTTGAATGAATGACTTCAATGCCCAGAAAAAATGTGAGGGACCCTAAATCCTCAACAGAGAACTCACAATTCAAATCATTAACGAGCTTATTGATTGATCGACATATATTAGAATGCAGAGAAAAATATTTGGTCCTCGAAAGAAAAAGAGGGAGGTGTCAGATTTACAGGAAGTGAAACCCAACTGAATTAGAAGTTGTGACATAGGGGCATACCAGGCACGTGGGGCCTGCTTGAGTCCATTAAGGGCTTTATGTAATTTGCAGACATGGGAGGGAAATTGAGGATGTTGGAATCCAGGTGGTTGAACCGTGAATACATCTTCATCTAAGTAGCCATGTAGAAAGGCGTTGTTGACATCAATTTGACGAAGTGGCCAGCCTTGAGAGATAGCAAGTGAGAGAACAACACGAACAATGGTGGGTTTAATGACAGGGCTAAAGGTCTCGCCGTAGTCAATACCTTCTTATTGTTTGTAACCTTTGGCAACTAAGCGAGCCTTGTAGCAGTCAATAGACCCATCGGCATGGCGCTTGATTCGAAATAGCCATTTACATCCAATAATGTTGGCATGAGGTGGTGCCGGAACCAACGTCCACGTGCCATCACGCATGAGCGCATTATATTCATCATGCACAGCATGACGCCAGTAAGGCTCTTTGGAGGCTTGGGAGTAACAAGTGGGTTCGAGCTCACATACGAAAGTAGAGAGAGGATATTTGGACGCAGAGTATATTTTGGGTTTATGTATTCCAGCTTTGGAACGGGTAATCATGGGGTGGGTGGCAGTTTTTGTGACAGGTTGAGAAGAAGGTGACATAGAGGAAGGTTGGTCGGCTAATTTTGAGGACGTAAGGGGATCAGAGAGTGTTGTGGGCGGATCAGGAGAATTTTGAGTTGGAAAATATGAGGGCGACACGTGTGGAGGGGAGGGATTTGTTGAAATTTGATTTGGAGAGGATAAGGTGAGAGAAGGGGAAGACAACCGGCGTGTAGAAGGGATTGAAGGTGTGGGGTCCACGGATAAAGGTGTGTTTAAATTTAAAGAGGGTGAATGAATTGGAGATAAAGATGTGAGAGGATTAGTGATGGGGTTTTGTTGGCGTGAAGTGAGGGATTTTTTTGAATGTTGAGAAGTTGAGAAAAGGAAGGAATTTTGTGGGGATTTGGGTTCATAAGTTGTTGGGATTGGGATTGGGATATTTGAAAAAGAAGTGGGGGGAGGGTGGGGAAGGGAGAGAGGGTGGAGGTGAGGGCTCCACGTGGGACCTAGGTGAGGAAATAAGGGAGTTATGTGAGGAATTATGTTGGGACAAGGTGAGTTTTGATTTGGAGGGTTGTTGGGGTTTTAAAGAGGATGTGGGACCAACAAAAGTGGAAGATGATGAGGAAGTGATGGGGAGGGGGAGGATAAGTCACGAAAAGTGGGGGAATAAAGGAGGGAAAATCTGATGGGTAAGAGGAGAGAGAAAAGGTGGTGGAATGTAAATTATGATACCCACTAGGAGAGTGAAGAGCTGGAAATATATTTTCAACAAAAGAGACATGAGGCGTAATATACACACGTCCCGTAGCGGTATCCATGCATTTATAGCCTTTATGAAGAATACTATACTCAAGAAATAGGCAACCTTTGGACCGATATTCTAATTTATGAGAGTTATAGGGACGAATATGTGGATAACATAAACAACCGAAAACTTTGAGACGATGAAATTCCGGAGAGGCATGAAATAATTTTTCCAATGGGCACAAATTGTTGAGTAGCGGAGAGGGCAAACGATTAATAAGAAACAACGTGGTGCTGAAAGCATCATCCCAAAAACGTTGAGGAAGATGCGCATGTGCAAGAAGGGAGAGACCAGTTTCAATAATGTGCCGATGTTTTCGTTCAGCCACGCCATTTTGCTCATGAGTATGCGGGCATGATAGGCGATGAAAGATGCCATTTTGCTTGCAAAAATTTTGAAGAGGGCCATTTTCACCACCCCAGTCAGTTTGAAGGGTACGAATTTTGTGGCCAATTAAATTCTCCACTAATTTTTTAAATTGAATGAAAACATGCATGACCTCAGACTTGAGTTTGAGAGGAAAAATCCAGACATATCTACTAAAATCATCAATGAAATAAACATAATAGCGGAAACCTTGGTGAGAAACAACAGGAGAAGGATCCCAGACTTCACTGTATATTATTTCCAAAGGAGAGGATGACAATACATGAGAAGACTGAAATGAAAGGCAATGACTTTTGCCAAAATGACAAGCTTCACAACTTACACTTTGTTTATTTTTTTCAATTGGAATTGAAAACCTAGACACTATTTTAGAAATAATATTGAAAGACAGGTGACCCATCCGATTGTGCCATAGCTGCAGCAGCGCACGAATACCAACTAAAGCAGTAGGGAAGGATGCATCAACAGCGATGGTGGGAGTGAAGACAACTCCAGTTGATAGGGACCGTTTTTAAGTCGGCCGTGAAGAAGAACTTTATCAGAAATGCGATCCTTGACAAGCACAAAATAAGGATGAAATTCAAAAAACACATTATTGTTAGTAGTGAATTGACGCACAGATAGTAGATTTTTGGAAATAGATGGAACATGCAGCATGTTACTCAATTTAAAATTAGTGGAGGATGAATTTAACATCGAAGTGCCAATGTGATGAATTTTCAAACTTGTGCCATCACCCACGTGTACTTGATCAGGGCAGTGATAATCAGTACGCTCAGACAGATTGTTGATGTCATGAGTGATATGATGAGTGGCACTAGAGTTTGGATACCATGTAGGATCAAGTGTGGAGGAGGACGGTGGACCAACTATGTAGGCAACAGTGGGTGTATGGGAGGAGGAGCGAGAGGCACGGTGAGGACAATTGGGGTGAATATGACCGGGTTGGTGACAATGGTGACACACAATAGTGGAAAATGGCTTCCGTGGGGTTTGATAGGAGTTGGTAGGTAGAGGAAGTAAAGGTGGTATGGGTGAAGAACATCCGTCGCGCCACTCACGCCAGTTGTTTCTGTTGCCTGAGAGTGACCTCCTCGAGAGTGTGAGGATGAAGATGACAGATGATGTTGTTTCAGAAGTGATGGATGCATCACTGCATGAAGGAGATTCTCACGAATTTGCTGACGATCCAAATGGGATTCATGTGTGAGAAGCATCGAGTACAGGGAGTCCAGAGAAATAGTGTCCGATTGAGTGGTGATGGAGGTCACAAAAGACTGATAATCGGAACCAAGGCCGATCAGTAAGGCATTGACAAGATCATCATCAGACAACGGTTGATCGATGGCAGCCAACGTATCACGAATACGTTTTCCTTTTTGAAAACAGTCGCGCATGGACATATCTCCTTTATTCAACTGGTGAAGATCAGAGCGCAGATTAAAAATCTTTGCTTTGGATTGCGATGCGAACATACGACCAAGGGATTGCCAGACATCAGTAGATGTGTGTAGACCAATTACATGAGCCAGAATTGGCTCTGTAAGAGAGGACAAGAGCCAACTTAATAAAAGTTGGTCTTGTTTATGCCACATAATATAAGTAGGATTCATTTTTAGAGAAGCTTCAGTTGATGGAGAGGGATGAACAACACCAGGTTCAGCAGAGGGGGAGGAAATGACAGTTTCAGAGGGGACAAGATACTTAGGTGGTGGAGCAACAAAGCCATCAACAAAGCTCAAGAGATCATAACCTCGCAGAAGAGGAAGAAATTGGCTCTTTCATAAACGATAATTATCAGTGTTGAGTTTCACAGATATGAGGTGCTGAATTTGGTTAAATGGAAATATAGTAGAAGAAGGTGATGTGGGATTGGAAGAAGTAGCCATGTAGGATGAAAGAAAATGACGGGTAGAGGAAGCAGGAAGAACAGAAAAAAGGGCTTAGGCTCTTGATACCATGTTGAGATAGAACAAAATCTGGAGAGAAAATTTTGTTTTTCATTCTTTTTCTTATGTTCTCCTTACATTGTATATATACACTGATGTTTACATTTGAATAGTAAGCTAAACATGATAAGATAATGCACATGTGCCAAATCCTAGAAGTTTAAAACAAGGAGATATTATTTTTGAATTTGAACTTGAGGAGATTTGGTTTGTGGTGCTTCAATATATATATTCTTCACACCGAAGCTGTTTTCACCAATTGCAGAGCCTTGAAAAGGGAGCTCCTCTGTGTGTGTGTGTGTGTGTGTGTGTGTGTGTGTGGGGGGGAGGGAGTGAGACGTATGTCTGGGTGTGGTGTGGTGTGGTGTGTTACGTATGTGTGTGTTGTTGTGTGTACATCCCTGTTATGGGGGGGTAGGCAGTGTATGCATGGTGCTGCCATAGTGTTTGTATGTGTGCGCCCGTGGGTCATCGGGGCAGGTTGGGTAAGGGTGTTGAAAAGAACGTGCTTTCGTGGAACACTGGTGAGGAAGGGGTGTAAGTTGGGGGCGGCTGTTGTTGTTTACGAGCTCTGTGTTATGCGTGTGTTCGTGTGTGTATGGGGCGGGGCGGGGCGGGGCGGGGGGGGGGGGGGGTAGGGGAACAACACCAGCTGCAGAACCTCGCCTACCAGGGTTTAAGATAAAGAATCCTCAAGACTGGTCTTTTGGATGTAAATCGGACCTTTCCATCATTAATGAGCATTAGTCAGTTTTATTTTTTGTTTTGGAATCCAAAATTTCATTTATCAAATAACAAAATTGGTTACAACATAAGGCCATGTAAGGCTAGTGCTAGCGAAAGATGACAACTAATAATATCCATAACCACAACAAGGTGAAGCATGAAAGCAAAAGTAGAGTTAGAAAACTCCTATATAGAAGTGTAGCTAGCCACGATGACTAGATCCTCCCATAAGCTTCGTAAAAGCGGTGACCACTCCTAGTTGGTGGAACGGTTTAACTTAACAGACTGTTGAGCAAATACTTTGGCCTCTCGAACAACGTCTAGATCTCCCATAGTAATACTACACATAAAAAAAAAGGAGTTGATGTTACATATATCATACATTATTGGCTTCACCTTGTGTCTGAGCTCCTCAACTCCCGCCATCTGGCAGCGAAGAGAGTGGGAAAGGGTCCATATCATTGCCAGCGCGAGTTCGCTTTAATCCCCAGATGTCATGATCCACGGCCATGTCTCGAGTGCATTTGGGAAAGGAATCAGATTCGTTAATCTCCATTGCTTCAGGGCTTGGCATAATTTTAGAAAGATCCTCATTTCCTTGTAATTGAATAGTAGTATCCATGAAGCAATTAAGACTGTCTTCATCAATGGTGGAAGGGGGGAGCGGGAATAGAATCGGCGATCTTTTCCCAGCTCTTCCATAAAAGAAGTTCCAGAATTTGAGTCCGCTGCATTGAAAATTCAGTTTGGCGTGTGGTCCTCACTATTGATATCATTCTTAGGGTGGTTTCTTGAAGCTAGGAAATTTCTAGCATTTTAGAATTGTTGATTCAGTCCTAAAAGCATCATCCATGAAGATGGGAGGGAGTCCAGACCCAGAATGATTTTCTTTCTGGGGGTGGTGGCGCTGAGACTCGGTGAGTGGGTTGTCCAGTTTCAGTAGAGGTTTGGGTCCAGAGGTCTGTGAGATGAAGATGGGAAGAAAAATTATTTTCCTCATTATACTGATTTATCTGGCATAGCTGGGTGATACGGCCTTGGCTGGGAAATATGGGCTGGCTATGTGGCTGTGTGGTTTGGTAGTGTGGGTTGATCTTGATTAGTTGGGTCGAGAGTTGGTATTGGATTGGGGGCTGATATTTTATGGTTGGGGTGGTTATTGGCTAACAGAGTAGAAATGGACCGTCTAATGAGCTTGAAAAGGTGGTCCAACGTGGTCCTCTGGGAGACAGTCTGCCGAGCACGTAGTAGTGTAGAAAGAAGGGAAAGGAAACCTGGTTCCAACGGTGCAATGTTTCCTATGGAGGCCGTGGACCATATTGATCGAGAAGCATGTTGAAGGTCAGTTTTATGAAAGTGAGTCATGTTGAACTATTCGGTTACGAGTACAACGTGTTCAAGAATTTCACCTTAGAGAGATGCAAGGCAAATTGCTCAAAAGGAGACAGGACATGATTAGAGAGAAATCCTTTTACTTTAGGATTTCATTTTCGTACAGTTGCCTACTAATGTGGTGATTTCGATTTAAATGAAGAAAGAAACTTGTGTTTGACTTGCCACACACTAAGATGATTGAAGGGGAAAGGGGGGAGAGGAGGGAAGCAGAGAAGGAAGAAAGAAGGGGCGGGGGTCGGCCAGCATGGGACCCGAAAGCCTTCTTTTTTGCTCTTGTGAAGGTCGGCTGCGGTAGAGGGGTCGACAGGGGGTCAGCCGGACTTGCGGCCGAGCAGGCTGAATATTACTAATGCGTCCCACACTACGTTTGAGCTTTAAAAGGTATTTTTGGAGCTTTGTGAGGTAAGACCAGACTAGCTTAAGCAAAAAGCTAGGAAGAAGACGAAGATGGTGAATTGTTAATATGATCAATCTGTTTTCAGGCTATAGATTGGAAGAAGCAATGAAAGTTATCATCATGAGCTGTTAATACGTAGGTCTAACAAGTTTTCAGTAGCTTATATAAGAGTGCACCTTAGTTCAAACCTAAGAACCTTCGATACGTGCAGTTATGGAGGAATCCGAGGAGCTGCAACTTCTACAAGTGCATTGATCGATCAAGCAAGAACAAAAGTAAGCCTAAGGGAGTTGCACCCCATTTTCGTAAACCCATATCGACATGGGCACATGTTATAAAATTCTTTTTACTGCACATAATACAGCTACAAACCTGTGGCCAGGGTTTAGAGAACTCATAAATTTTGGTCTCCACTTAGGTACTGATAACGGACGAAAGTACTGTATTCTACGATTAACGTACTAAAGAGTGGAATTAGGAAGAAAAAAAAAGACGTTTGGTTATACACAGTAAGCTTCATATGCATTTTTTTGTTTCATAAATATTAGTTCTAATCAAAATGCAAAATGTACATTCCTTATTGCTGAATTGCATGCATTTTAAACTTGACTTAATTTTGTTCAAATTAGCTTTTGTGATGTTCTAAGTGTGCATTTCATGGCATTTGACATCAAAGTAGTAGAGTTTATAGTGACAATCTGGTTGATAAATATTGTTAAGGGATAATTACAGAAGTGTCCCTGAGGTTAGAGTGAAATTACAGGCATGTCTGTTGCCTAGACGGAATACGAAAGTACATAGCGATTTTGACAAAAAGACCTAATTGTCCCTAAATGAAGTTGAAATTCCATCTTCTTTTATATTTTTCTCTCTCCTCTCTCTCTTCATTGGCCATATCTTCATTTCACACATACAACTTCGACCACTTCAACCATACCTCCCTCCACCACTTCGACCGTACCTCCACTGCCACAACCACCACCGGCGCCGCCAATGCCTCCTCAAAGTCCCACCGCATCGGCCTCCACTCCTAATCCCTATAAAAAAGGCCTGCCCTGCCTCCAAACCACCAAACGATGCCACTTTCAACCTTGGCCACCACCGACAATGACAAGCTTGGCATACCGTAAAGATCTGAGGATGAAGGTGAAGACCACTCCGGCGTTGGGGTTCTGGAGGCAAGGGGGTTTGGGGGAAGGGAATGTGCAGCAATGGGGTTAGGGAAGGAAGGGGCCTAACCTTCCTTCTTTCTCAATCTACTGGCGTGGGGCGAGAGAGGGGGTGCGGGCTACCGACGTAGGGCGAGGGGAGAGGGCTGCCGGCGTGGGGCGAGGGAGAGGGTTGCTGACGCGTGGGGAAGGATTTCATATTGAGAAAAAATTAAACTTTAATTTGCAGATTGAGAAAATTTTGAAAACCTTATTTGCAGATTGAGATAAATCAGGGTTTTGAAACCCTAATTTGCATATGGAGACCTTTAGGGTTTTGATGCATATTGAGAAAATTTAATGAAAAAGACTGCAAAGATAGGGAATAAACCAAATTTTGGGTTTTAAAACCCTATTAAGTTTTGAAATCTTAATTTAAAAATTTTACAAATATTCAGTATATGCAGTACAAGGGTAGTGTCGTCATTTTAAAAATACGTATTGATGGCATCATAAAAAGAACACTTTTTGGACGGAACCGTGACGAATAGACACGGCTGATACATTTTAAAAGTTTTTGGTCACAGTATGTTACATTTTAAAACTTATTATCCTTGACTGTAATTTTATCCTAACCTCAAGGACACTACTGTAAGTATCCCCAGTTTTAATCGTCCTTCTTACAATTAGTACCTGAAATTAGTTGCTCCATTCATAATCTTGCCTTAAGCGACTAGCAAATATTTCCATGCGATACACTAAGAACTCATTATTTAGTTCGTTGAAAGTGCATGCGTTGAAATTTCACTCAAATCTTGGTTAGAGTTAGTTTCCATGGCATTCTATTTGATAGCAAAGTGATAGGGTTTGTAGTGACAAATTGGTTGACAAATAGTTGTTAAATATATTTCAATTGTTCTTACTAACTTCAAGCACCTGAAATCAGTTTCTACGACCATAATTATACCTTAAGCGGCGTTTAATAGCATATATATATTTTGTCGCTAAAGATTTTTTTGGGAAAATATAAAAATCCATTATGTAGTTTACTAAAATTGCATGTGTTGAAACG
The DNA here is from genome assembly GCA_033070095.1 of Escallonia herrerae. Lineage (NCBI taxonomy): Eukaryota > Viridiplantae > Streptophyta > Magnoliopsida > Escalloniales > Escalloniaceae > Escallonia > Escallonia herrerae. The sequence continues at coordinate 6,659 of JAVXUP010002481.1, read as the reverse complement.
TCTCTCATGAAATCGCATGTGTTAAAACTTCACTCAAATCTTAGTTGGAGTTAGTTCTTATGACATTTTAATTGCACGTATAACGGCATTTCATATCTAATGCTAGAGTTTATATTTATTTGCTTGAAATTGCATATATTTCAAGCACCACTAGATTCTTAGTTAGAAATAGTTGTACCAACAAATTTTTTTTTTTCACATCAATTGCATTTCGTATCAACAAGTTAACCCATTTTGAAAAAAATAATAATTTCCAAAATGAATTTTGCAAAATAAAAGATCATCCAAAACTTATGAATGATATTCACACAGTCATAATAGAAATGATGAAATTTTCGATGATTCATCTATCAGCTTAGGTTAATCGCTTCGTTGGAGTGGGTTCATTGGAATTGGATAAATGTATTAATCCGTTGACACTCTTGCTATAACACCTTTTGTTTTATGCGTCTAACATTTTAAGAATTAGAACCAGTGAACATCTGTATCACAAGATTGTTTTCTACAATGAAAAAGACAAATTTAATGCAATGTCCCTTACCAAGAGATAACATTACTATTTTTCACGATGAATATATATACAAAGAAATGCACTATGTAAACTATAGGTGCACACCACCGATGAATGAAAGGGGAAAAAAAAGTTAATGCAAAGTTTTATGATCATCTGTCTTTTTGGTAAGAACACGTGGTGTAAAGTCGACAAGGATTAAATATGATGTTTTAAATACATACACATGATTTAGCGATAACAAATTTTTATCTAAATAGCATTCTCTCCTGCTCTAATAAGTAGCTATTGCAGAGAAAGGTGGCCTATTACGACAGTATCATTTACTTAAAAAAAAGAAATAAGAGCAAAAATAAATTCTTATATACTCTTATATCAGAATGGATGCATTGAGAGAGGGTGGGATACTTAAAAGCAAGCTAGCAAGACTAAGAAGGAGGAGACAACTACTGCTTTGGGGAAATGACGACCATGCACAAGCCATGATTAGAGCATCAATTATGAAAATTAAGAGACAAGCAAGGAATTTGCATGTCCCTCTTATGTGCGAAACGAGCATGTTGAGCGCGTATTAATGTCACACAATTGCAAAAAGTGTCACATGCCAACCGAGCATGTTCAAGTATAAATATGAACTCCAAACAAGTTATGCAATATGTAGACTATCAAAGTGCAACAACCGTGCAAGGAATTGCTTGGGTTTAAAATGGTAATCTGAAAACAACAAAGAAATGAAGTCAAGCGCAATTTTGTAAACATTGTTGAGTGATGAACTGAAATTCTTTACTTTTTTTCCGTTGGTAAACCTGAAATTATTAACTTTAACCTTTATATGGTTTAGGTCTAGACACTCAATATTACACTGAAATGCATGGTGGTGATGAGGTTGTGTCAATCACAACCGTACGGAGAGGCAACTTCAGTGGACAATGCCAAATTTGCTCCACCAAATGGTATGCATTTTGTAACTAAGTCCTGAATAGATATCTTCTTCGTCATATCACTTGTTCTTCTTACGCATTGCACAAATATATGCTATTAGAGAGGTACTACGCATTGCAATTGTTTTAATGCCAGTTCAAGTCACAATTTGTCCCAAAATACGGTACCAAATTGGTGGGTTTATGCACTCCCAACTGGCCCAGCCCACCATCCACCCACAACATAAATAGCCATGGACAGACCACCACTACACCCCCACCCCCCCAAGAAAAAGCCACCACATGCATGCGCGCGAGCGCGCACACACACAAAACACATACATTTTTTTCCTTACCACCACTACCACCCAATATTTTTCAAAGAAAACTGGAGTGGACCAAAATTGGATATAAAATCACTTATGGTGAAAATTCTAAAGTGTAAATTTATAAAATTTTGTAGTAACCTCAACAACACGTTCTAGAAGATGGCAAGTCACAGAATGCCAAATGTTTACTCAGAGATACTCTACATGTTCTGTGTGTCACGCACTCATGTGGATTCAAAAAAGACAACTTAAGGAGCCTGACTAATCCAACATTCCAATTGCGTTGTTGAGGCGTGGAGATTTTGCCTTTGTTGCCACTAACGCCTGAGTTTTTGTTGGATCAATTTCGTGGTTCAACTTTAATGGAAAATGTAAGGGCCTACAATTATATGTTGTCATTCACATAAATGGGAGGGAAAGTAGATCACTTGGTTTTAGATGGAGGGGGCCCATATGCATTGTAACACCCCGAACCTTAGTAATGTTAGCCGGTTAGTTTAATTTAAGCGACGACTTTTTGTGTAAGATTTAGCATAATTTTTTTTTGTAAGCAAAATTTTAACGGTAACTTTTAGTGACAATATTTTTATTTAACAACTTTTTAACATCGATATACTTTTAGCGACAATTAGTGAAGTTGGTTAGTAAATAAATAAATATAAAAGCCAAAATTAAAAAAAATCTGATTTATTTGAAAAAAATAAAGTCAACTGATTAATTTTAGAAAGAGAGGGAACCAAGGATGAATTTAGGGAGGCATTAAACATTGCATAATCTATTTTTGGTTACATTAGAGGAAGAAGGAATGAAAATTTTGGTTACTACAGTGAGAGAGAGAGAGAGAGAGAGAGAGAGAGAGAGAGAGAGAGATAGATAGATAGATAGATAGATAGATAGATAGATAAAGAGAGAGAATTCTACAGAGAAGAAGCTATACGGGAAGAGATAGATAGATAGAGAGAGACATCAATCAATTTTTTTTGGAAAATTGCACAGAGTTTTCCAATAAGCTTCTAGCCATATATTTTTTTTCTTCAGATTCACGCAATGTTTATGGGGACTGTAAAGGGAAGGCTGTGAGTGTGTGTTGCGTGTGTGTATACGTGAGATCTTGTGGGTTATATGTGAGACGTGATGGGGCTGCCATGGCTCTGAGAGTGTGTTTGTGTACGTTGCTTATAGCAATGAGATGGGAGAGCAAACTGTGATGGGTTTATGGCTATGATATAAATATATACACATATGGGTATGAATATGTGTATATGGGTTATATATATGGGTGGATGTGAGATATATGTTGTTGAAAATCTGCAGAACAATCTTAAAAATGAAGTAATTTTGGTGCTTAGAAATGTATAATTTTATTGAGATATGGACTTGGTTATTTTATATGTTGTAGTGCTATATGTATAGGGTATACATACCAAATTTCAGATTATTTCAAATATTATTACTATATTTTAAAAATTGTGGTTCAAAACCTATCTTGGATAGATTTTGAAGTCTGTCTTTGGAAGGGCTTAAGATGACTTTAAAATGATATTTTCCATCAAGAAAAATACGGTGATGTAGCTCTTTAAGTCTAGTTTTTAGAAATATATATTTTGACTATAGAGACCTTGCAATTAATTTGATATGATTTTTGGAGTACAAACTACTCCTGCTGCCAAATGAAATATTGGGCAGATTATGTAACCTAAATTAGTAGTTCTTTGTGTTGGGCTTAGTGGTGGATAACTAGGTAAATTGTAGGTCTTAAATGGACACTCAGATATCTACATGCTAATATAAGTTTACATGTACGTAGGGTGCTTAAGGAAGAATATCAAAGTATTTCTTGCTTGATTATCAAATTAGTTTGTGCATTTAGAGATTAGTCTACATGTTTGGCATGCGTTTTGTTGATATTATGGCAAATATGAATTGAGAGGGGATTAAACCTCTTTTGATGTACTTGATGACATTTTTTTTTGATATCTATATATGATTATGCATGTCACGAGAAGGAGGAGGAAAAAGTGAGTTGAGGGTGTTATTTGTTGGGGTTGGGAGTTATCTGGCCAAGGTTCTCGTTCACGTCTCAATTGTACGTAATAGTTACATGTACTACTTTCCAAAAAGAATTATTGGCGTCCTGTGATGACGTTGGACTTCTTCTATCGAACTCATTATATTAGTTGATTGCGATACAAAAATTCTCTCGTACTTAGGGAAGGTTGGCCTGTGCATGAGAGGCATATTTGCATATTGGTATTTCTATGCTTGTCTCATATTTGTCTTGAACTTGTTTATACTATTTTTGTTATATTTATTGATATATAGGTCTTGCTTGTCATTTTTGTATATGTTTTTACAAGATTTCAGATCATATTCAATATGCTATTCTCGTTTCTTTTTTAAAGCAAGTGTTAGAAAATGTTTGTTAAGTGATACTCGATATGTTTTTAGTAACCATCATAATATAATCAATTCATGTTTGGACTTAGAATCACCGGATACCCTGCTGAGCCATTAGGCTGACCCATTTCCGATACTTTTTCTTTCCTAGGTTCAGAGTCGGAATATTTGCCAGGGGATGAAGCTGATTACCCTAAGGAGAATCAAGAGTATTACACGAAATGAGCAGAGTTTTAGTTGTTTTTCTTTTGTTTTAGAGTGCTGCACTTGTATATGTCACACCCCCAGAGGGGTGTAACGCTAAACAAGATGGTTAATATATTTACCTCAAGGGTAAACAGAGCTTTACTACAAACTTTAAAATAAATAGTGGAAGTATGGCTTAAACTTTACAGTCGTCCATAAGTGAAAAGACTGAACATAACATTATATTAGAGACTACTTCTCTCCTATACAAGTGCTTACACTCCAAAACAAAAGAAAAACAACTAAAACTCTGCTCACCCAACGTAATATTCTTGATTGTCCTCAAGGTAATCCTCTTCGTCCTTGGCAAATATTCCGACTGTGAACTTAGGAAAAAAATATCGGGAATAGGTCAGTCTGATGGCTCAGTAGGGTATCTGGTGATTCTAAGTCCAAACATGAACTGATTATATTATAAATGGTTAGTAGAAACATATAAGTTCACTCGAACAGATGATACATATGTTGTTAAGAATAATTTAACATATCGGGTATCATTTACAAACATTTTCTAACACTTGCCTTAAAAAAGAAATGAGAATACCATATCGAGCAAGATCTGAAATGATGTAAAAATATATATGAGAATGACAAGCAAAACCTAAATATTAATAAATATAACGAAAAAAGTATAAACAAGTTTAACAAATGTGAGACAAGACGGGGATACCAATATGAAATATGCCCCTCATGCATAGGCCAACCTTCCCTGAGTGCGAGATACTTTTCGTATAGCAATGAACTGATAAAATGAGTTTGATAGAAGAAGTCCAACGTCATTACAGGCACACCAATAATTTTTTTTGAAAAGTAGCATGCATAGCTAGTACATAAAATTGAGACGTGAACGAGAAATCCTGGCCAGATAACTCCCAACCCCGGCAAATAGCACCCTCAACTCACTTTTTCCTCCTCCTTCGTGTGACATGTATAATCATGCATAGATATCAACAAAGTCATCAAGCACATCTCTCAAGTCATATTTGCCAAACATGTAGACTAATCTCTAAATGCACAAACTAATTTGGTAATCAAGCAAGAAATAATTTGATATTCTTCCTTAAGTACCCTACACACATGTAGATATATGAGTGTCTATTTAAGACCTTCAATATACCTAGTTATCCACCATTAACTCCAACAAAAATAACTACTAATTTAGGTTACATAATCTGCCCAGTATTTCATTTGGCAGCAGGAGTAGTTTGTACTCCAAAAATCATATCAAATTAATTACAAGGTCTCTAGAGTTAAAATATAAATTTTCTGAAAACTAGACTTAAAACATGTCAGTATTTTATCTGACAAAAAAATATCAATTTAAAGTTATGTTAAGCCCTTCTAAAGACAGACTTCAGAATCTAAAATAATATGAGATTTGGTACGTATACTTTATACATGTAGCATTATAACATATAAAATAACCAAGTCCATATCTCAACTAAAAGTATAAATTTCTAAGCACCAAAATTACTTCATTTTTAAGTCTGTTCAGTAGATTTTCCAAACAAAATTAACATACAAGATTGTAAGGGCCCGTACGTTTACACTTTTCGTTTTGTGTATTTGCATTCTATTTTTGTTTTCAATATTTTTGTATCCAATCACAAATTATGGTTGTGTACTTTATAATTTTCACCACTTTTTTTGTCTACCTTTTTTCAGTTGTTTTTGTATGTTTACCGTTTTCATTACTGTTACTGCCATTTTTTCCTGTATTACCTTTACTGCTTCTTTGATGGATCATTCTCTTTCTTTTACGATCGTATTCCCAAATCAAGGATGCCAACAGAAACCAAATCAATGGCGTTTTTTTTCCCGACAGTTTGCCCAAATCATAAAGGATGTTTTTAACTCCCTTAAAGATCTGTACTGGGCAAATGCAAATGGGGCAAATGGATGATTCTCAGTTTGCTTCTGTTCGTTGGCACATCAAAATTAAATACTACCTAGCGGCGAGATTGGTGATGTAGACAACAGAGGGCATGTTCTCCTGGAAGAGGCGGACCGTGGCGAGCTCGTCAGTTTGCAATTTACGCGGCGTGGTGACCACGAAGGCTGCCGCCGAGTCCACATCTGTGAGGAAGAGGGTGAAAGACAGGGCCACCGAGGTGCAGACGATGAAGAAAGACTTTGCCGAAGGTCGAGGTACTGCCGAAGGTCGAGGTACTGGCGGAGGAATCAGGCTTCGAGGTGCAGACATCGAAGAAAGAGTTTGCCCATGAAATTGATGCTCTTTTGTTTGGGGCAGCTTGA